>WUAW01006132.1:45720-62569 GCA_017165845.1 Thaumetopoea pityocampa | reverse complement strand
GCGGTAGACTACGGTCTGATCAAGGGAGGTCCGTGCCCCTGTAGTGGGGACGATATGGACTGGCGATGATGATGAAAATATTGTAACATCAAATTTCTACTTTTAGGATAATCTAGTTTTTTGAAACTTGTTACTAAAATTATTTTAAGGAATATAGTAACCGTACTATAAATTTAACGTACATTTAGTAAAATGTAAAAAAATCACTGTTACGCGTTTTGTAATTAGTCCTTTCGCCAAAAATAACTTGTGGTAGATTTTTTATTAGATAAGTACATTATTATTATATTTCTTTTTTATTTATTAGGTTTCATGCTATTTTTATTATTACGAGAATTGGTCCTCATCTATATTCCCCTTAATCAATATACGAGCATGAAAAAACTCTACCGCCAGTGAAATGCTTATAAATAGTTTATTAAGACATCGCGAGAGAGAATATATTTTTATCTGTGCGACATACCATATTAATGGCTGACGTCCCCGACGACGCGCAATTTATTCAATTTTACAATAGGTGTGCCTGAGCTGTGCGATGTAGATGCATTTTCCATTACCTTATAAACGAAAGTACGGTAATTTTTATTTACTTATATGCAATTCATCATCATCAGTATCATATCAGCCCACAGACGTCCACTGCTGGACATAGACCTCCTCCAATGATCGCCAAAACGAGCGGCTATGAGCCGCCGGCATCAACCGATTACCCACGATCTTCACCAGGTCATCGGTCCAAGTAGCCGGGGGTCGACCCGCACTATATTTTCCGGTTCGGGGTCAACACTTTAGCAATTTAGGACCCTAATGTCCATTGGTTCTGCGAGTTATGCGATATTCGCATTGTAAATGTACACTATCGCTAAACATATATTTTTGGTATATTTCCTGTGTGGCAACGGTGTAATATTACCATCACCACATCTCCTTTGGGTGCCATGACAATAGGGCCAGGGGTGTACCGGGGATTACCAGAGATGTCATAGCAATTAGGGTAGTAATATTTTTCTGTAAATTAACAAATACTGTGTGCATCTCCACGACACAGTGTTGCCAGCATGTAACTTCCTTATGTTTTGTTTTACTTTTGACCCCGCCATGACACAAATACATGACCTAAAAGTTACTACTTTTCATAATTCGAAACTCGCAATCACTTAATTTTTTTTCCTAAAATANTAATATTACCATCACCACATCTCCTTTGGGTGCCATGACAATAGGGCCAGGGGTGTACCGGGGATTACCAGGGATGTCATAGCAATTAGGGTAGTAATATTTTTCTGTAAATTAACAAATACTGTGTGCATCTCCACGACACAGTGTTGCCAGCATGTAACTTCCTTATGTTTTGTTTTACTTTTGACCCCGCCATGACACAAATACATGACCTAAAAGTTACTACTTTTCATAATTCGAAACTCGCAATCACTTAATTTTTTTTCCTAAAATGTGTAGTGACCTATTTCACTACATCATCATCATTTCAGCTCGTAGTAGTCCACTGCTGCCCATAGACCTCTCCCAAGGCGCGCCACTTGGCCCGATCTTCGGCTGCACGCATCCAGTAGCTG
This sequence comes from Thaumetopoea pityocampa, assembly GCA_017165845.1. NCBI lineage: Eukaryota > Metazoa > Arthropoda > Insecta > Lepidoptera > Notodontidae > Thaumetopoea > Thaumetopoea pityocampa. The sequence continues at coordinate 60,995 of WUAW01006132.1, read as the reverse complement.
CCAGCCACTTTCCACAAATCGCCACGATTGTCGGATCTGCGACAAATTTGACCAGCCCACCGCCACTTCAGCTTGCTTATTCGAGTAACTGTATCGGTAACCTCAGGTATCTGTCCGATAGCCTCATTAGGATTATCCAGAACACTACATACTACTACGCATCCTAGATAGATAATTCCCGATACTGCTCCTTCTGCCACAAATCACACTTAACCACACTTTTTAATTATCCAGCTTAACCACACCTCTTTAACTATCCAGGTAACTTTTGACTAGTGGCCACGGCAACCCTGCCAATACACAAGTCAGTCATAAGAATCATAAAAAATGACGGCAATAATAATCGAGGCGGTCCAGCCGTGGACTTTGAGTGGCTGAAGATGATGACTGAATTATTAAATATATCTATTATAAAATTGTTGAATGTCAAATTTTCGAAACTGAAATTGAAACTAAATTCATCGATGTTTGTTTGTTTGTTTGTTCGAGCTTCACGCAAAAACCGGCAGGTTGATTTTAGTCAAACTGTTACAGTCGTTAAGTTACTATTCCAACTTATTTACTGCGGCATGTTTCTAATGTATTGATTTTAATAAATCAATACAGTAGAATTGAAGATATAGCTTGATCCCTGTTTTAGTAGCCGCCTTTAAGGGACGAGAGCTCAAGTTAAAATGGTTAATTGGCTTTTTTATAAGTTTTATATATGTTTTGGAATTTCCAATGTATCGGAAAACCGACATTCACGCGGGCGGAGCCGCGGGAAAAAGCTAGTTTAAAATAAAATCGACATTAGTGTAGACAGACCCGTAGTCGTATGACAAGTCTCATGAAAACCTAAATTGCATTATCTTTATGACCCACCTAGCGAGATAACGTTAACACCGTTTCTTTCAACCTCCGTCCAAAGATTGCTGGATGAAATCACTCTTAGCGATAAGGTCCCTGTTGTATGTATTGTTGTATGTATGTTGTAAGAGGATCAAAGGAAAACAAATATTTATATGAAAATGCGAGAGTTATCGGAATCACCTGCGACCAATAAATAAGTCGCAGTAAACTCAAAAAGCTTTTGTACAATCTACGATTTAGCTTCATTATGAAATAGTATGACATATTTTTATTTCAGTAATAACCTCAAAATTAACGTTAAGGAATTAAGTTTATTAAGCCATGACAATAACATGTTCTAACATAACAATATTAAATCCACATACTTTATTTGAGTAAGTTATCTATACATTTAAATTAAATATTTTGACATTTGTAAATAACCTTAAATTTACTTGCTTGTATTGTCAATATTTGCATCGTATAACTATCAAATGTTATTTAACTATGAAAATGTTCTGCATGTTCGAGATTACATGCGTAATAAAATTACATTAGCATTTTATCATATATTTATATAAAAATTAAACTCTATAATATATTAGGTATAATAACCTATTAATATAAAATAATGATACCTTTTTAAACGTATAATAAAACTAAAACTCTAAGTCAAATCTGTACCTTGAATAATTTTCGAATATTTATTGGAATATACTTTTTATCGATATAGAGATCAAATATTTTTCAATTTTTTTCTGTCTGCTTGTTTGAACTAAGATCATGTAAAATCTATTGAATGGATTTTGACAGAGTTTTCACTCATATATTGCTTATGTTTGGAACGGAATTTAGTCCATGTTTTATTAAAATCAGTTAAAAATAGGTAAGTTATAATATTGCATAGTTTTTTCGAGTAAATTTATGTAACCGAGGATTCCTATGAAGATTTCCGATTTAGTAAATGGTCTACGCGGGTGGAGCCGCGTGCAAAATAATAAATTCAACTAATAACTAAAGAGCCACTGAACAAATAGGCTTAAGTTCACACATGAACATAAAACAGACTAACGGCTACGAGTATTTACAAAAAGGGCACTGGCGGAAGAACACTTGGCACACGTGAAAAGATGACCTGCTTTTTCTTACTGTATTATAATTTTAAAATTGACTTCATTTTGTAAAATATAGTTTATTTTACTATATCTTTATATACATATGTACTTATTATCTTTTATATTTATCAAGAGATTTAAACGATTCAACGCTGTTAACCTAAAATTATCTCAACATATCATTAATGACTATATCCAAATTAGGTCAGCCGTTATGGAGATTAGCTTGCACGATGACATAACACAAATATTTTTTCAATGAGCTTATTCCTTTATTAGCCTTATACGTATAATAATAATAAAATCGTGAATGCAAGCTCTGCGTTACATCATATTTTATGAAAAATATTGTCTCTAATTGCTGTGTACCGCTAGAATAATAATAGCGTCACTCCATTTTCCTGTGGATTCGATCGCGATCTCCAAGACGATTGCCAAGCGCGGAGTTTATGGCAAATCCCTCCTTTTTAGGGAGAAGGCCCGTGTCCGGCGGTGGACATCCGCGGGCGAATGATGACGACAATCGTTATCTCTAGATCTTATTCTTGCTACGTATATTACTCTTTACTTACTTATTTCTACTTCACCTGTAATTAATGCTTCAATACGTATCACACAGTTAATACGGAAATTAATGCTGTACGCAGCATTAATTTCCATATTAACTGTGTGATACGTAAGTAGTGTAAAAATGAAAACCCTACGGTCTCTTTGTAATTTATACACTAACCCGCAGCTTTACACGGCTGATTGTGTTTACGTCTTTCCCTGTGTTCAATTCAACCTCAAACTGTTAAGTAGTGAAGAGATAACAAACAGACAGACAACGTACTTTCACATCACTTTTATTATGTATCCAAGTATAAGAAAAATATTAAGACAGCAAATTTTTAATAGCAGTTGAAGCGGACACGTTTGTACTATTAGAGCGACAAATCGCTTTTCTATAGTTCTAATGATCATCAATTTCTCTAGATATTTGGATTACCAAATACGTAAATTAAGTGTGATGGATGAATGAGATTCGCGTGACGAGTTGCACAGGTCAAAATGGCACTGACGTCATACCTTGAGGACTGACACGCATTATATAACTTATTAGGATATTCTAAAACCTAAATTACTGCAGACGTTTACGTAACACATATAAACTAAACATGTGATGTATATAACCACATATATACATATAGTCACACCTTATTCCCTGGTTCTCCGCCGAGGAATGAAACCCCGGTCTCCCGCGTGACAGGCGGGGTTACTGACCACTGTACTACCGAAGAATTGAGTAGGCAGAGACCACTTCTTTCCACGTGTTACGCTCTTTTAATGTAGCCAAGAGGCTATCCGTAGTCCATTTTTCACCTCGCGGGAAAGGAGACGTGTCGGGTAGTGAACCAACACGCCGCCATTTTATAAGGTTCAAAAGTGTTATTGTTCCTCATTGCGTTCCCACGGCTTAGTGGAGAGAAAAAAAATAGGGTAAGATAGGAAATGTGTATTGATCAGGGAATATGGAATTTAGGAAAAGGACTATAGGGTATAGGATACTACTATCACGGAAGGAGTAGGAAGATACATTAATAGCTCGGGGGACCGGGGTCGCTTAACCGTATACTTAATTCTATTATTGTATGTAAATATGCACATTATTCTTTTAGAAAATATTATTCCAATATATCAGTTTGCTGTGTGGCAGCATAGTAATGGCGTCACTCCATGTCTTTCCGTGAATGCCGTGAGAGCCAGCTCAGCGGTGCACCAGGATAACGGGCAGCGGCGTGATCTTGTTATACAATCAAAGTCTACAACGATCTTCAAGACGCTCGCCAACAGTGGAGGTTATTACGAATCCCTCTTTTTTGAGGGGGAGGTCCATGCCCATCGGTGGGCGTCCACGGACTAATGGTGATGATGACGAGACGATATCAGTCTGAGATATCAGATTTAAATTTGATATCAAATTGAATTTGAATAAACTGCAAGTATCACATGGTTCTTCTATATTCTGCTCGGATGCTGGAGGTACCTACCCGGTTTGCCTCTATCTTTGACTTAAATTCGAAGTCAGCCATCTGTGATACCTTTCACCGTTGCCCGTAGGGGCTTCATTACAATTTGCCCATTCTTGTTTAGAATATTTCTTGAGTTCTAAAGAACCGTTCCTATTAATATATTCTCGCTGGCTAATGGGCCACGACCAGACCACAATGAGAATGCGCACGCGCGTACAAATTTGATGTTGAAAGCGTGTACTTACATCAAATAAGCGTCTGCTATTGATTTTTCTTGATCAATTGATGTTTATGTTCATTTCAAACGCGTGATCTCGGTGCCTCCTATCGATTAAGAAACGCAAACAAACTGGCCAACTAGCAGCGTTGAATCATGACGTAAAATTTTATTATTATTATTCTCGTACCTAAATATATTGAAATTTTGCAATAAGGCTACGAGTATAAGGCGCCGTTTGTCCTTCGTCCGTTTTTATACGAAGTAAAAAATTTAATGGATTGAGTTAACCTGATTTTTATGCCGATTTAGTTAAGGATCAGAAGAGTCATAGGATAATTTGATTCTCGAAAAAATTATGATCCCTACGGGAAAATAAACCGTGGTAGATTACAATGAAGTGGGTCTAGTACTAGAACTTGTATTGTATATGTAATATTAACTGCTACTATTACAATATATTACTATTACAGTATATTACTATTACAATATATTACTATTAGAATATATTTACAGATAAAACAGTGTTGCTTTATCACTGCTTTCCAACCATATATCATACATACTTCATTTCAACAGATTGTAGATAATCGAGGGTAGATTCATCAATAGTCTGACATAGCAACTGTCCATTCGATATCGATGTAATATCCTTATAAACATTCTTATCGCGTACAACTGTTTATCATACACATACACGTACATATTCGACTAAAAATCGATAACGAAATGTATCGAGTTTATCGAAAATATTATAGGGCCATTGCCAATCGTTGCTGCGATTATAAAATCGTGATTGTAGGTACACCCACTATGTTTATCATATTGATAAATATGTCATATGTCAGTTAAGCCATCCATCATCACAACATTGGTATCTTTGAATTATTTTTAGATATATAGTTAAAAAGGATTTATCATTAAAATAATACTAATAATAATCATATTTACTTACTAATAATAACCATTAAAATTTAATTCCCTTTTATAATTTATATTAGTTACCGACGCGAGAAAACTTCTTTTGTTTTCTGAAATCACCATTTATAGCAGTCGTTTCTTTTATCGTTCAAATATCTATAATCATTAGTGTACTCTGTAGAATAATAGTTCAATGAATTGAAAATATAAATTTCATTTTATAATATTTATTTATTCTTTATACACAACCTGTAAAAGCTGAGTTAGCGCCTAAGGCATTCTCTACAAGTCTAACTTTGGATAATGCAGAGATAAAGTAGAAGTCGTAGTGCAATGCTATTGTTGATAACGGTATGACAATGGAAACCAATAATACAATAATTAACTTAAGTAGTATTAATACATGCAATATATATTATAATATTATATATTTGATGATCCACAAATAGTATTATCCATAAAATATTACGAAAATGGTGCTTAAAATATAATAAATCATTTCCAATCTCACCAGCCATAATGTAAACCCAAAATGTAATACGAAGAAGGAAAACTTTGTCAAGATACTTATATGCCAGAATATAAGTATCTTGACAAAGATATTAAGTCAAATATATCAAGTCCGCCATACAAGTTCAGGGTAGTAGACTAAGGCCTAATCCTCCTCCTGATTACGGGGGCTCCGTGCCCTATAGTGGGGACAAATTAAATTGGGAATGAATATCCACTACATCATCACCATCGTCAACCCAAATACTGTCCCACTGCAGGCTTCGGGTCTCTTCTCAGGGTGAGAGGAGTTATACTGTAGCCTAAGGGCTGTCACGCTGGCCTAATCTATACTATTATAAAATTGTTAAATGACAAATTAAAAAAATCAAAGATAGTTAAAAGCAAACTACTCAGATCAACTAATTAAGGGCTTCTGAAACCAATCCGTTTAATGTTTGTCTGTTTATTCGGGCTTCACACAAAAATCAGCGGGTAGATTTTGGTTAAACTGTTACAGTCTTAAAGATGCTATACCGACTTACATACTGCGACAAATTTCATCAAAATCGATGTAGTAGAATTGAAGATACAGCTTGACCCCTGTTTTAGTAGCCGCCGTTAAGGTACGACAGGTCAAGTAAACGTGGTTCTATGGCATTTATATAAATCTATGATGTGTCGGGATTTCCCATGTAGCGGAAAACCGACATTAACGCGGGCGTAGCCGCGGGCAAAAGCTAATGAAGTATAATATTCACACACAAGGACGCAATATCTCAAATATGAAAATAGTTTAATTAAATATGTTCTGGGTCTGTCTACGCCGACACTGGACGGCGCGTCACTCGGTTGTGTCGTGTAAACACGTCGATACGCGATACCAATATTCCACAGTCAACAACTCGTTATAATAACGACTCTAGAGTCGTTATTATAACGAGTTGTTGACTGTGGAATATTATAATAAGATAATAACATCTAGATGTTATTATCTTATTATAATACGTCAGAACACAACATGTTCGTATCTCATTGAGAAGTAAACATTTTTGTAATTTAAGAAAAAATGGTAGCTTAAATCAACTAAATAATATGTAAAAATAGCATGTCAAATTTTCTGCGCTCGAAAAAATACAAGTAAATTTTAAAACTGACCCCGTTATGATATTTTAAGAACAAAATCGTGATTAAAATATTACAAGTAAAAATGTATTGAAGCAGTAAAAACCTAATAATATAAACATGCTTACCAAGGTTCCCTGCATACTTAGATCTCGAATTAGAAAGTCGGGAGGCGTCCCACACTAGGTTTACCTAAACGCGGTCTACAGAACTCGCATGCTCTAACGATTGTCGGTTCTGCGACAAAGATGACCAGCTCACAGCCACTTCAGCTTGTTGATTCTAGTGGTCATATCGGTAACCTTAGTTTTCTGTCGGATAGCCTCATTTCGGATTTAACCCAACAGAGAGACTCAGAGCATTGCCCTCTCCATAGACATTCTATGCTAACGCTAAATTTTTGTTATACACTTCTTCCATATTTCATATTGATATATCATTAAAGGGCAGTATTTGCTAGAAACTTTCCCATCGATTTTATTTCAGATTATGTTCTAACTAGCTTCACACGCGACTCCGATCGCGTAGTCTACCTTATTGGAGCTTTTTCTTTTTTTTCCTAGCTGTATTAGTCCCGGCTACTTTTCTGTCAGTTTCCACTTTCCTGCTAAATCATCATCAATGTCGAGCTTCCATATCTTGGCGCAAGACTTCCAGCCAGCACTTTTAAGAGCGATCACAAAGTCGGCACAAGTACACCAAAACTACCTCGGATATATAAATTACGTAGGCGATCAAATCGCCCAACGCCGCTTATCTACCTCAGCAACCTCATCTCCGTTGTGCGGAGAACCTGAACACGTTTACTCAAGTCAAATTCAAAATTTATTTGCTCAAAACATGGCTGGTGTGCATATAGACAAGAAATAGCTCAGCATATTTTGGGATAATCTAAATGACCTGTAAAGTTAAAATGAAAATATAAAACACAAATTAATTTATCAAAGTACCTAAGTTAAAGCATAGTTTTACTATACTTGTATTGATTACAATATAAAAGAAACGATAGCTGTCGTGTGGTCTCGGCGTGATAATAACATCCATCTCTCTCCATAAATGCTGCGAGAATCAGGCAAGGGATGTTTCAGAATAATGAACAACAGCGTTATTCTATTCATTCAAAATCTACTACCATCTCCAAGACGCCTGCCAAACGTGGATATTATGGCAAATACCTCCTTTTTAAGAAGGAGGCCTGTGTCCAGCCGTAGACTTCTACGGGCTGATGTGATCATGAAGATGACGAATAAACACGACGCCGTGAGGGCACTGTTTAAGAACACCATACTCCAGGTCGTCAAGGGGCACTTAACTGTGGATGATAACGTCTTTAGCTCTGTCCGCAGTTAAACAAGGCAGCCTTTGTCCTCTTATCGCAGGCGAAGTGCCTGCGAGACACAGCGAGACATTAAACTCATTTAATTTCTTGTGACTTCGCATTTTTAAATATGGTTATGATGGGGTGAGCGTGGTATGACAGCTCGATCAGATTTGGAACTCCCATTGGATTTGTTAGTTAGATGACTAACAAACCTAACGGGGCGTCCCAAATACTAGACATGTTCATTGATTGCAGACTTCACCACTGGCAGGTGAGGATGGCCTAAGCCCCTAAACAGGACAGGGACTCTTACACATTATATCCAAACTATACATCTTTCGGAATAAAACGTAGTTAGTTTTGGAGGTTTTATAGTCAGTAGCTGGTATTCAAACTGATCTTTGCGTTAAACCGCGTCTACCACGGCTGGGTGTTAGATGGGTTTAATTCAATCTAATGTCACCAGTAAAAGCCCACATTCTGACTGGTGTCTGAATAAATGTCATTCTCCACAATTATCCTTACAATCTCTGCGATAACTCATATTTGACATAATCTCACAGGGATTATGTTAAACAGTAGTCGGTTATCTTCTCCCACCTCATACATTATACAGCCACCTCCCCTGTGAATAACAGCAATGACATAGTGAAGAAAGAATAATGATTACTCTCCGTCTCTTCAACTACTCTTCGTTGTTCGTCTGATTCATGAAAGAACAAAAACATTTTTAATAATACTAAGTATGATTACTTACTTAATTTTGTCATAGGAAATTATTTCACTTGATTTAACGTTAATGGACAATGAACGTCTAAATATACGTCACCTACTTACCTTGAAATACGCCTGGAACATAGACAGTGCGATCCCTCGCGACGGGTGGGCCTTGTACGCTAATTTTGGACCATCGTCCAAATACTCGTGGAGAAATTCAAGGTGAATGTGATAATAATATTTGAAAATTTTCTAGGTTTAGAGTAATCCCCAAATTTCTTGACCTATCTGAAATTGTCGCTAGCGCGATTGCACATTTATTCCACAGTCTATGCATAGGCTCGCGCCTGCGTTCAGCCCGGCCAAGAAGATTATTTACATCTTTCATCGTTAACCGTACTTATTTACATCTGACAAAAAAATTATATCTACGATGTTTTGTCATTTTCAAATAAAACGCCCTTAACAAGATTGATTCCCAGGACATGTAGGGGTAAACCGTTTGCCAGAGCTTACTTACCTGTCAGACTCCAAAACGTCTTTAATTAATAGTAGATGTGAATTTATTTTTAAAAAGCGGATAGTCATATTTCTTGATTTCCACTGCCGATTACCTAGCGAAGGATTTTGTCCAGAGACTAGAGGGCACTACGTTCAACGATATTAATAGACATATTACAATGATTATGACAACAGTAAATATACGTGTCATCATAATACGCAAATAAATCCCATACAAAATTAATAGGATTTTTTTTACTAACCTTCGCATATGTCGCATTGCAAAACAAATCCCTTTTAAAACACTCAGTTATCATACTACTCATAAAAACCTAATGTCTGTGCCTTTGTAGTGGCTGAGAGCCCAATGTCTGTCTTTGTAGTCAGGTTGACAATCAGGTAGAGATTTAAAAACGTGATTTGCATTGAACAAGTTGAGCCACCTACTGTACGAGTTCATTATAGTGTCTCTATTTGGGTTTGTAATTAATTTGTTACAAACAATAAATGAAGGCTATTAAAATAAAGAAACTTTTATAATTACAAACTGTCTACTTTTATAATTAGAAACTGTCTACTTTTATAATTAGCAACTGACTACTTTTATAATTAGAAAATTATTACTTCTGTTGAAGTGAAGCCGTTCAGTTACTGCTATTACCAAAAAACTAAATGCGATAATTTTTTACTATGGATGTGGCAAAAAGACGTGCAGTCTACCTGGATGGTAGGTCGCTGGTGCAGTCCATGGACATCTACAAAATATTCGAGACAGTTTAATACGCCTACTGTTCCGATTTGAATGTACTTGCGCTGCTATTCGTTCCGTAAAAAATGTTAATATGTTCCATACATGTACGTAAACCGCCAAGGACCGAACTACTATGGCCATGCTTTTGATACTTATGATTGCTGAGACATGCCTTACTAGTTAATTATAACGTCGCAGTGGTGAGCTTACTTCTGTTTAGCAGTAGATTGAATCGTGGCACCTACTCCCCGAATTTATTCACTGTATCTACCATCTGTGATTGTCGGTAAAACCAACCTTTTTTGGTGCGAAGAAAATCCTAAACTGACTCTTTTTGAGTTGTCCGTTACTCTTATGTATTTCATAACTAGTGTTCGCGGAATTCACGAAAAAGGTAAGTACAGTATTGAAGACTGGGACTGTTCTTCACATATTTTCTTAAATCTATCTTTCTTGCTTCCACACAACGTTTGAGATGTTTTTCTTTTCTTTTTGATATATAAAGCAGAGTTTATTTTGCTTTGGTATTAGTTTCTCAAAAAGAAAATAAATATTAACAAAAAAAAAATATTTTTTTCTGAAACGGGTCATCGCTGGTGATGACCTGATGAAGATCGCGGGCAATCGGTGGATGCTGGCATCATTGGTGGGAGATTATATCCAGCAGTGGATGTCTGTGAGCTGATATGATGATGATGATAATTATTATAATTATTTATCAATAAATTTTATATGGGGGACACGCAATGAGAAAAAGTTTAAAATATCAGCGTCTCGATTATATATTGAGCTGGCCGCAAAGAGGCAGTCGTAACGAGAGTAATCGTGTTCCGTCCCACCGTAATTTTAACGTTAGTGCCGACACATAAAATTTGTATAAAGTATTAATTTTATATAAAAAAAATATCATAAATATATATAATGTCTTATAAATAAATATATAAAGGTTGTCTGGAAGAAATCACAACTTTCGACAAGACCGCCCACACGTGTACACTTTACGTAATTGTAATATAATACTTTAATAAAATGTGTTAAACTGGTGTACAATAAAAATATATTATATATACTAAAATATATTATATATATTATTCATTAAAACAGTTAATAAAAATATGGTGAATATTTAACAAAACATAGTTAAAATTTAAAGAAATATAGTTAACATTTAAAAAAAAATAATCGTATTTCATTATATAATACTTAATATTACAAACATTTCATTTTTTGTCCTAATTAATATTAAATGCAAAAGTTTGTTTATTGATTTTTACGTCTTTTACGCATCAAAATAATAACGGACCGACATAATAATATGCTTGAATATACGGAAATTAACGGATAACAACAGGGACTACTTAATACGCAAAAACATTTTCTGTTTCTGCAACATATGTAAAATGTCTAGTCGCACGTGAAAAACGCGGGCGGGGCCGCGATATAAGCTAGTAAAATATATAAGCGCATTCTACAAACTAAGCACACGCAGCCATGAACTAAACAACTGATTTTATTTGCTTCTAATGCAAACAAGGATTTACATAACATACTTCCGAAATAAACAATTCCGAAATTAACATCAAACTAGCCATTTATTATGGTTCTGATATCTTAATGCATGTTTCATCATTACCACAGAATACACTTGGGGCGATCCTAGTTATACCCTAACCCGGCCAACTTCAGTCGGAATAGTTTCGGAGATTTACCTTGCACGGAATCGAACCCTTTACATGCATTAAACCATTGATACCCAAAGTGGTTTATATCGATCCCCAGGGGTGAACGGCCACCTGCAAGGGGTCTACGCCAACTGTCAAAACCACATTTAATGTTGATAAATTTGCAAAAATTTTATGTAAACTACGCTTTAGAGGTCTACCTTAAAGTGAAAAACATTACAAGTGATCTACAAGACAAAAAAGTTTGAGGACCTCTGCATTAGACCACTACACAGGTGATACTATTACCCGAGTTCAACTCCTTAACCTAAAATAATAATAATATTATTTTGGGTATTTTCGAGTATGGTCGTGCATATAAATGCACGACCATACTCGAGAGTACGATTAAAATTTATTAAACAAAAAAAATTCACGATATTTGAAGATTAGCTTCAAATATCATGAATTTGTATTTTAACAGACATAAATTGATATAATTAATGATCGCGTTTTCGATCGCGCCCCGCTGCGCGCTGTCTCGTTTGGCGTACGTACGAATATACATACATATAATTGCGTCATTGTGACCGCATGCCCGCCGTGTGAACATTCACTGTGATGTAATACAAAGATCGCAAAAACTGCCTGCTGTCTGCGAAACGTGAAACCCTATGAACTGTTTTATCACTACAAAACATATATTATGCTTGTTTCATTCGCGACTAGATTATTCCATACTAAATATAATGTCCCATACACATCCCATGCTATATAATACTAAGTTAAGATATAAAAATAAATAAAATTTGAAATATTCAGAAGAAATCTTAATTTACAAACTTAGCTATTGCTCTAACATTAGTGAATGATACAATTCTAAAGGTAGCATTAAAATATATCATATTATAATATTTGGAAATTGGAAATAATGAATAAATTAAATTAAGAATAATCTTACTACAAAGTAAGCAAAATATATTCAGTTTTACTATGATCCTTACTTAATTTGGCCCAACATACACCTTTTTATAAATTGGTTTTTAGTCAGTTAAATAAAGCAAACAGTTACAGCACATTGGTGCTGATTGTGTTGTCACAGAACTTAACTAAATTTAGTTCCTCCCTATCTTTTTCTAATATCGAACGCCAAAAGATAGGGAGGGACTAAATTTAGTTATCTTACAATAGAATCGGCACCATTGAGAATCTTCACTATATTTCATTTAATAGCACTATATACACTATAACCTTACTACTTAAATCTATAAATATTTGTATTATAGGTATATTATAATAAAAGTGATTCTTATTGAGTGCGAGTACCTCATCATCCCCAGTCCATATTTATCCCCACTACAAGAGCACGAATCTCCTCTACTTAGAAGGGGAATTAAGAAATCCTGAAACAATCAACGATTCGATTCGATCGATTTATATAAAAAAAACTATAACCGCTCTTACTTGAGCTCTCGTAACTTAACGGCGGTTACTAAAATAGGGATCCAGCTGTAACTTCAATTCTACTGAACTGATTTTGATGAAACATACCGCAGTATATAAGTCGGAATATTACCTTTTAGACTGTAATGGTTTAACCAAAGTCTACCTACTGATTTTTGCGTGAAGCTCGAACAAACAACAAACAAACACCGACGGATTGGCTTTCAGAAGACCTCAGTTAGTCCATCTGAGTAGTAGTTTTTTTTTATATCTTTCATTTTCATAATTTGACATTAACAATTTCATAATAGTATAGATGTACTACACAAAGTACCCTTTTATAAAAGCTAATAGCAATAAAGCTAATATTCCTAGTGACTATATCGCTAACTGAATTTCAGTCCCACTACTAGTACTTACATAGTGAACTGAATAGAAACTGTTAACAAAGCTAAGAGTTTTTGTTCTACATATTGAATAGGAAAGGAAGTTTCTTTGACGTGGACTCTCTTATTGTCACCGCGTATCTTTGTTCTGTAGTCACCCATTCTTTCTAGAGCACCCACTCTATCAGCATAATGCATATGACAATCATGTTAACCTACTTCTCGATAAAAATGACATGTTATAAGCACTCGATAACAGATAATAACTTGAGAGTACTGATTTTTAAAACACATGCAGACTTACAAATTATATTTTATACCACGTGTAGTACTTTAATTTTACTATGAAATAAAATAACTGGATATAAAAAATGCTCTGTGGCGCCGACATAATAAGAGCATTATTCCATCTCTTCCCATGGGTGCTGTGAAAACCAGCGACGGGATGTGCCAGAATAACGGGCAGAAGCGTTATCTTATTATTCAATCGAAATCTACTGCGATCTTTAAGACGCGTGCCAAGCTTAGAGATATAGCAAATCCCTCTGTTTTACGAAGGTGACCCATGTTCAGCATTTGACTTCCGTTGGCTGATAATGATGATAACACATTTTTAAATTATCTCATTCTTAAGTTTTTTAATGTGAAGCAACTTCCAAGTCGAACGCGGTAACCATCGTACTAAATTTAAAATGTCAACCCAATGTTCTGATAAATTATATAATTGCAGACTGAATTGCTTACGGCATCAAAGAAACAGGTTGACTGACTTACTTACTGATTCAAGACATTCGATTTCGGAAATATACCTACTGTCTGTAGAAATAATATAAGAGTATAGACACGCAAATGCCACGACAAATGTTAAAAGATTCAATCTTGCTTATCCTTTAAGAAAGGAGTGTGAAATATCGTTAAATTGTATATTTCAAAATATCGATATTAGTGGTGATTCTGCCGTAACAGAACTTAACTAAATTTAGTCTCTATCTTTTTCTAATATCAAACGCCAAAACGAGATCACTATGAATTTTGGTACTGTCAGTATTGTATAGACACGTCAAAATTAAGAAATGTACATGTGACTTCCGAACATACGGACTAAAGATAACAAAAAACGCAACATTTTTTGTACTGTTTCACAGAAACGTAGGTTGGTATTCGCTAAAATTATTTGCTATCTCGTTTTGGTGTTTGGCACTAGAAAAAGATAGAGAGAGACTAAATTTAATTAAGTTCTATTACTGCTGTAATCACCAGCATTGTTGTCAACACCAAAACTTATCTTGGAAGAACACTTTAGAATAATGATGCAATATAAATATTTTCAACAAGAACATAGATTATATTAACAATATTTTGTTTAAGATTACAGACTATCTGACAAGGGGAATGTTTTTTTTCAGCCGATGGCATGACCTATTCATTCGGCGTGTTTTACGATGAGTTCCTGACCTACTTTCAAGAGGGCAAAGGCAAGACCGCGTGGATCGTTTCAATCCTCATCGGAGTCACACTCAGCTCGGGTAATGAATTTATAATACTTTTAAGTAATTTTTGAATATTTAACATGCAAGGTCTTTGAAAGTCACTAAATTAAAGGTTTTGTAAGATTGGTATATAGTACCGAAGGGGCTTCAATTGTTACTTAGTAACTTGATAGAAGAGAATTATATAAATTAATTCATTTTAATTTAACTTGTTGTTACACATTTTTAAAAAGGCCAAGTTCGTAGCACCCTTAATCGACGAAAGTGTATGAAAAGATGTATGAATGTGGATGAG
>WUAW01006132.1:9727-27337 GCA_017165845.1 Thaumetopoea pityocampa | reverse complement strand
TACTAATCACTACTCATTTAATAATTAAACAGTTTGGATCCAAATAAAATAGCACAAAATAAAAATAACAATAAAATACCAGGAGAAAACTGGTATATAAGTTTACACAGTTACAGCAGACAAACAGCCCTCACCGTTAAATAAAGTTCACGAAACAGATGAAAAATTGAAAGACCTACTTCGACACATTTTTCATTGCTTTCGTCACAACTTAAAACAAGCTGATCTACAATTTAACACGATAAAAAGCCCTGTGCACGTTTATAATTAGTATTTATATTGAAACAAAAGTATAATCTGTTAAGAGTTTCATACTCAAAACAATTATTAAATCATTTATAAAAATATATTTTGGACCGTAACTTACATAAGTATTTATTGTTGACTAAGACAATGATATTATATAAAAAGAATTATATAATATGACTGAACTAAGAAATTAATTATCCACCTGTGTAAAATATTTGTGCTTATTCATTAGACAAGAATATTTATTTTCCAAAATTTGAGCCCAAACCAGCGTCAAAATCCTAAGGACAAAAACAAAAACTATTAGAAACCTTAAATATTCAAAATCACATACACACAAACACACAATACTTGCAATCAACTACAATTAATTAAAATTGCCTCCCCGTACCCTACCATAATTTTGTAGTTCATATCGGTTATCTTGCCAATACCATAATGCTTAACAACTGATGAGCGAATCTTAACTCAGCAAAAAAGAGGTACGACAAAGAATAGTTTCATAAGCACAATTCTATAAGACAGGGAAAAGTATAGCAGATTTTATATGCCTCACTTATATGTATATTACGTGCATAACCATCGCAGGTTTGATACTTCATAATGCAAATATAGCAATGACAACGTATTTTGACGAGCACATTTTTTTTTCAAGCAATATCATGTCATAAGTACATAAGGTGCACAGGAAATCATAGCTATACCGTCCGATCCCAAAACAGAGGAAGAAATGAGTATAAACCGGAAAAGAACAAACAAACAAAAGTATAAATAATACTTCCTCTTATTAACCGGTCTACCTGAAACAAGATGACAAAATATCAAATAAAAATTACAAAATGTAGCAATAAATAATAATGTCGAAATAATGTGAAATAATAAACCACTCACCGTGTGATAAGTACTTCGCAACTACCTACCGTTCAACGCAGACATGTGTTAGATACTCGACCTCGAACACCGCCAAAACTGTATCAGAAAAAGCAAAAAATTCACAAGATGTTTGAAAGCCGAACCAACTGAAAGTATTTAAATATTTTAAAATATATATAGGAAATACAAATAATCATATGATAAATATCACGAGAAAGTAAGTTTTAATTGTACATACATATATAAAATTTGTCGTAATTAGTTACAGATAACTAAAGATGCTTCTGGTAGACAACAACTAATGAGAAACATTTATTCATTTCATCTAAACAACAAAGTACTGTGAATATTCGATTTAAAATTGTCTAATTATATAACTCATATAGTAATAATTGCTCACCTTGCAATATATTTGTATAATACATACATACATATTTGTATAATATCATTGTAAAATTACGCATGCATGATGTCATTGTAAAGTTACCTAAATTACGGTAACTATCGTCGAATCAAAGGGTTGTGCATATAAGAGTTATTGTTAAACAAAAACTATAGATATATATCATATTAATATTTTATATTCAACAGATAATAACAAAACAAACATAATATTTAATCTTACCAGTTAGTAAAAATCCGTTTTGCATAATAATTATTTCATCATCATTAAATATAATACTTCACTCCAAACACAAGGTCTTTCGAAACTTTCATTGCTGTAGAAATCTATTATCATTCAAAAAATAATTACAAAGTTACTAATCTCTAGGTAGTAATCTTTTACTAATGTGAACGAACACAGGAAATCTATTATTGGAGGGAGTTAGTTCTCTTTTAAATCCAGCAGTAAATGATCTAGGATTACTTACTTACACCTTGAAACTTCAACCACAACAAATCTAGTTTTGTCGTGCTCTGTTTAACATATTGTTTAACACACGCATTATAGTAGTACATACCTGTAGTATTATGTGTGGCTGTCATTTTCTTTGTGCACATGTGGCTTGTAGAAATCAAGGTAACAAAAATAANTACATACCTGTAGTATTATGTGTGGCTGTCATTTTCTTTGTGCACATGTGGCTTGTAGAAATCAAGGTAACCAAAATAATGAGTTAGAATTAGTTATGATTGCGGATTTTATTTATAACCGTATCGTTTGTTATATTCAAAATTCAAGTCTATGAATAGCATCAAATAATATTTGTTGTTTTATAACGATTTAACAGGGGTTCGGGAAGATCATTTGAGATAAATTTGACCAGAAATTCTATATATGTCTTCCTTTAATTAAATAACCAATCCTATGATCTGTAGTATTGCTTTGCACGTTCCGGTTGCAGCAGGGCGTACTGTTTTCGCATCCGACCAAGCAGTGCAGCTCGAAGTCTTTCATCGCCAGCGATATAACATAATACTGGAACACTCGTCGCTGCCTACAAATTGAGAAATTTAAAAAAGTATTAGTTATACAAGATCTGATTAAAATGCTCTGTTCATTATCAGAAGCATGCTAAGTTTGCAGAAATGGAGTTTTGATTTAGTGCAAATTGAATATCTCCGGAATCTTCTACGGGTATCATGTTATCCCATAAAAATAAAGCCTTAGCCATAGCGTTATTTAGAGACTTTTGATTGATAGTATTTAATTATTTAGTACTTCAATTGTCTTACTTCTGAAGCGATTGGTGCTATCAAAGATAAAGCTGGTGGAATGTGAGGTCTATATCCATTTGCGAGAAATGGCAGCCATTGCCAGCCAGCTAGGATAGCAGCAGGAATCCATAACGCTAACGTAGCAACGCACACAGCATGAACACTCTGAAACAGTTTTTAATATACAGGCATTGAAAATTCAAAAGTGGTAAATGGTGTCTTGACACTTGATATGTGTAGAGTCACCCTAACCGAGATTAGAACTAGCGTGATAAGAGATAGATATATGTTGAAGTATAATGTGGTGACAGGGGTCGGTGAAAGGGATGCACTAAATTGTTTGACTGTTTAGAATGAATGCGTAAGAACCGGCTGACGAAAGGAACATATAGAGCAAATTCAAATAGATGTACTCGTATTGGAAAAGGGTCACCCAAGGGAAACCTATCCGGACCGAATAAACAATTTGTTTCAAAAAAGTCAACTATGTAGCACCTTCAACCGACGAAAGTGTACGAAAATATGTGTCAATGTCCACATTACATTATGTTATTATCCACATTATGTTACGCCTTCTCCAGAAGGCGTAACAGGTATGTTAGAATCGTAAATCATACACTGTAATTTCCGCCTACCCTGATGTAATACCGGCGTGAGTGTACATGTGCGTACTGCATTACATTATTGTAACTTATATTTTATTTTCTTGTACAAAATGAGAAAACTGAATGTAACTAAAATGAACAGTTTGAACGTTCTTCTTCTTCCGCACATCTGTGCGGGCGTTATGATAGGGTGGTAATTTGGTGTGTGAGCCCGAATATAGAGCGAGTGTGTGTTAAATTTAGGGAAGTGAAAGTTTATATGAATATAGTAGAATATGTATAATATATATGAATAGTATGTAGTAGTATAATAATATGTATAATATATATGAATAGAGTGTAATAAGCATATTGATAATATGACTAATTTTTTTTACCATATTTAAGCTAGTACTTGAGTACAATCCCACCTGATGGTAAGTGGCGATGTAACCTAGGGTGGTACAACGTACCAGCTTAATAGAAACCTATTCACTCTTGTCTTAAAGACACCTACATTATAAACGGATGGAAATACTGACGCAGGAAGACTATTCTAATCTTTGACTGCACGAATTATGAACGTAGAAGCAAAACGCTTCGTACGGGTGACAGAGATATCTACGAGGTGGGGGTGACAGCCCACCGTGCGCCTAGTAGTCCAATGGTGAAAGGGGAATCGAGGAATTAAATACAGAAACGTTGGCTACCCTGTGCCCGTGCTTAAGGCTCTGTAGATTGGTCTCAACCAGAAAAGGGTTACCAATAAGCCTTTTTGCATGCCTCTCCATAGAGTCCAATGCTGCTTTATACAGCATAAGCCACTGACCCGATGTGAAATAGCTTAGCTAGGACTCCCAGTCTTCTACGTCAGCATCACATAGTAAATATTTTTATTAAATATCTATAAATCTAGTGTTATTAATAATCTGACTTTTTAATCGATATTTTATTTAATTGTGAAATACCGTCGGACTTTAGCTGGGACTCCCAGCTTTTTAACAGCTAATTTGTCCCTCAACTCAATGAACTGCCCAAACTTGAGTTCAGGTGAGATCTCCATTTCTAGCAACTGACGACGGCTGCAATATTCCTAGGATACACCCGAAAATTAGGAGCCAAGGGGAACGGACTCCTCTTGGCGGAGAAAAGACACGCTTGCGTTTTTATTTCGATGTTAATAGTTTTTCCATAAATCGTTCACAAATAACAACATTACGGTGTTCAATGACCTAGGCCTGTACCTAGCAGTGGATGATGTGACCGCAAAAGCGACTCACCTGTGTCAAACGTGTTTGTTCCTTTTGCTGTTCACCTTTATAAAATATTTTTTCTAGACGAACGGCTTTACCCATATAATAGAATCTGTAAATAATAATCGACTTTATGTATAATTGGATCTAATATTACAACGAATGTCTCAACTTCATCTACTTACACCGCAATCACCGGTAGGATCCCACATATAAGAAGATAGGGTATGCTGTAGCCAATTTGCTTGGCTCCCGAAATCAAAGATGGCCAAAGATATATACAAGAAGTTCCGGTTGAGTCACAAGAATATATTCCATAACCAAATAATGGAGGAGTGGCGAATATAATAGAGTTGATCCAACTCAGGCCAACTAGAAACCAATACAACCGAATGTGGAGTGATTTCTCTGAAAAAATGTTTCATAATTTTATGTTTACAGTATGCAGTATGTGTGGAATCAATTTTATACACATACAAAACAAATGGGAAGCAGATAAAATTAATTCATATTTACATGCATTCATGGTGCACAACCACCTATTTCCTATGTTTCTGATAATTTCAATGTTGACTTTTTAATATTTTTATTGGCTTTGTAAAAAACCTTTTTAAAAGCTAAAAACAGTAAATTTCTGACTACTGTATCATATATATCTTACTAAATATAGACTGATAATTTTATTTAGCTGTGCATTCTCAATTATACCTATTTTTAATTTTATGGGTTTCACTTTATTAAATATATTACATATTTAAAACAAACTATAGGAAGATTTAAAAGAAAAATAATGTAATATTTTTATATAATCTAAATATCATTAAAATATGTTATAAATAATATTTACAAACCTCTTCTATAGTATTTTGCTAATAAATATCGCTCCAAAACTATTACAAATAATGCAGTCATTTGAAAGACACCAAAGAATTGATTCAAAAATGCATACATTTGACAGCACGCCGGACCGAAGAGCCATCTGAAATAAACGATATTTTTTTAATACAATTCATCCCTACAATCCCTGCTATGAACACACAAAACGTACGTTACCAAATGCTAACGTGCTCGGGTTGAGATCAAAGCCTAGACGATTATATTTGAAACCGAAGCCATATCCATTACAACATCATAACACTGGTATGGCGGTGTGTAAGCCGGTCTTGTTTGTCCAACTACATTTATTTCCAAACTTAATTCATAATAACTAATTTTTACTTATCTAAATATATCCATCTATCATTAGTATCGTAAGTTTCCGTACAAACTTTTATCCCCTGTTTTACGCTCTTAGGGGATGAATTTCAAATAATACCTTCTTAATACTCACGTCATTTAAGGAACTTTTCATCATCATCATACCAGCTCACAGACCTCCATTGCTGGACATAGGCCTCCTCTAATGTTCGCCACACTGATCGGCTATGAACCACCACGGATACCAATTGCCCGCGACCTTCACCAGGACATCGGTCCACCTAGTAAGGAACTACTAGTAATAAGGCACTTTTATGCAGAATAAAAGAGCAATGAAGATTAATTTCACTTACAGTTCGATTGTTGCGTACGATTTTTAAGTTTTACCTTTTTGCTAAAGCCGAAGATCCCGCCAAAGGGAAGCCCAACAGGTTTCGTCCGAGCGATGCTGTGCACAGATTGAGTACCAGTATATGGCTCCTGAATGTGAGCAGGTGACTGTGAATGAATGTGGCAAAAAGCCAACCGTTGAGCAGCACCCCGAACATACCTATTGAATTGAACCCCTCACAATGACAACAAAATAACATGTACTCATATTTTTATTATAGGACGAGAAGCTATATTAAATATACACAAATTACAAAAGGTTTTTTACCTCACTTGAGTGATCAGCCCAAAGTCTGGTCGTCATTTAGACATCCACTTCTGGATATAGACCTTCCCTATATGAGGCCACAATGAATAATTTTCAGGCAATGCATCCAGCATTTGTGCGCAGCTAGAGATGTGCGACTATGATTTGGATCAACAAATCATACAAATAATTCGAATGCATATAAAATCATCGACTTGAAGGCGGCCGAGTCGGTACACGGGGAACGGTGAACGTAACCTGTTTTTATAAATTCACATCCGCTAATAGTATACTAATTTGTACTCGTATCGAAAATAGTATACTAATTGGATATATACTCGTATTGGAAAATTAGTAGTTAATAATATGCCGAATATTAAAATCACTCATCACCAATCACACATCGCTACCCGTGACTCTTTCTAGGTCGTCGGTCCAACAGATGGGATGGACATCCACGATACTGCGCATCCCGGTCCGTTCTCATCGCACAAGAACTTTTCCTCTCCATCGATTATCAGTTCTACTGACATTGCATTCAACTTGGTAATCCTAAGAGACATGGGCATACCCAGGTTCTGGGCCAGGGGGGGGCAAATCAGATTTTTTAGGTGCCTAGTCAAATAAACATAAATTTTATATAAATTCTTTATACAATAGCTATTTCTAAAAGTTGTATGTTGTATTGCAAATGGCAAAAAGTTCTTTTTCTTAACTTTTATCGACAAAAGTAGATAGTTAGTAGGGACGTAAACAAAATCCAGTGGGGAGCTGCGTTTAGTTTGACGAAAATCTCCAACTAAATTTTGCGTGAAGCTCGAACAAACAAACAAACAAACAATATCGATGGATTTAGTTTCAGAAGCCCTTAATTAGTCGATAAGGGTAATTTTTAAATATCTTTAATTTAGAAAATTTGACATTTAATAATTTTATAATAGTAATAGATAGATAAATAGCTGCATCTCTTTTTCTCTCTTTCCCCTGTTTATAAGATTTCGGATATCGAAATGTGTGTACACTGAATAAAAAATCAGTATACCCGCGCACCGTACAATTTATTGAATCGTATTGACCTTACCAAATATAATAAGGCAGCATCCCAACAGTATTTTGTATGAGCCATCGAAGTAATACCACGGACACTCATCCTCGAGATTATCAAACATCGCTGTGTGCCCTGGTCCGGCGACCACTGCGCTTACGCACCGGGGGGGAAATTATTAATAATATTAATACATTTATTACGCATTTAGATTATTTTTTAACAAACACACGAACATCCAGGCAGTATTAGTCACAAAGACTGGGCAGGTTTGCGAACCAACATAAGCGCAAGTTAACAATGAGCCCGGATACTGTTACAGTGGATGACAGCACTTTGTGCGCGGTATCGGGGGCGTGAACTGCATGCTCACCGTGATCCGCTACAGCGAGCGCGACTCCCGTGTAGTTGAAGTACCTTAGACAGCGATAACTGACACTAACCTCTCATCAGTTGACTATGGTCAAACACGGATAAATAAATGAGACAGTTAGGTAGATGGACAATTATTGTTTAAATAAAACATCCCCAAATGTGGGTATTATATTTAAAAAATTGTTTTGAAACATTTTATTTAAAAGTAATTTTGAAAAAATATATTATCATTCTTTCAAAATAATAACGTTCTCAAAAATTAAAATTTATGTTATTTATGGTCAACCCAGATCTCCTATGATAGGTATTCCGATATGTAAATATATGTCAGCTCAAGGAGTACTTAGCCTTTTAGCTTGTCCGGCAAATAGATTTAAGTATACGGGTAAGCGACCACGGCCTCCCGAGCTACTACTGTCTCTTCTTCCTCCTTTCGAGATAGTATTCTATATTCTATAGTCCTTTTCCCAAATTCCAGATTCCTTGCTGTTCTTCCTTTTCATGAGAATGCAATGAGAAACTTTAAACCTTTTAAACCTTATAAAAATGGCGACGTCGTGGTTCGTCACCCAACACGTTTCATTCCCCACGGGGGCGAAAAGTGAGATACAGATTGCCACTTTGCTCTTAATAAATGGAAGGAAGTGGTCTCTGCCTAACCCCGTTCTTCGGTAGTATAGAGGTCAGTATCGCCTGTCACCCGGGAGAGTCCGGAGTTCGATGCCCCGCCAGAGAACCAGGGAAAAGGCATGATTGTATGTATATACATATGTATGTATCTGTAAATATATGTTTATTCTGTATTTTACTTACATTAGTCTACGGTATAAAATTATTCTCGTCAAAAATACCGTATTTAATCAGTGCGTATTGCCAGTGATGACCTATGAATCCGAGATATGACCACTAATTAAGAAGCTCATAAGAAAGCTCAAGGTCACCCAGCGAACAATGGAAAGAGCTATGCACCGAGTTTTCCTGCGTGATAAAATCCGCGGCAAAGTAATCTGTAGGAGAACCGAAATCGCCGATGTGGCTCAAAAGATTACAAAGCTGAAGTGGTAGCGGGCAAGACACATAGGTCACAGAAACGATGGACGCTTGGGTCCTAAAATACTGAGAGACACTTGGTATAAAGATCATTGGAGGAGGCCTGTGTCCAGCGAAGGACGCTTGTGGGCTGATGTATTGATGATGATGATAAGAGAGTATAAAAATACATTTCTTTATCCATTTTACAATTATTTAAATATGAATTTAATTGACCATACACTCGCCGACACGTCCTTCCCGGTCACGAGAATATTATGTAAATATGCGGTATGTTTACTGTACCCGGGTATTTCTATATATTACCCTGCGCACTGAGCCGCTAATATATTTTACTTCACACCGATTTAAAAATAGTGATCAACTCGACCTATATTTACACTATAGGTATTTAAATTTTCCCAGATGTCACAGTTCGTGTCTTACGAGGTTTGGACGAACTCAGGTAACCGCTGAACTCGTACACTTCGATACGCGAGCGTCGAACGTGCGAAATTTGTACGGAAATTACCCGATAATCTGTACGTTATTGGCTCGCCAACGCCTGTTTAGGAACACGTCAGGTACATATACTTACTTCACGCGGCCGCCGCACTCCAATCGTACTCGGTTAATTGTGGAAGATCGCGTACGTGTTTGGCGATGTGGTACCCGCGACCGATCATCGCCTAGCTGTTATCAATCTCGCTGATTTGTATATGATATTCGCATTAAGCGTGCAGTGCAGTGCCGTCGCCGGGCCAGGCGGCAGGATGTTTTCGTTGGAGCAATTGGCGCAGACGGTAAAGGAACACCTCGGACTAAACGGCTGTGACGACGAGAAACAATATACGTGTAAATGGAGGATCTATGAGTCACCGCTCGGTGGTCGAGGTATTATAGCCACCGAGGACATATCTACGGGAGAAGTGCTGTTTGTGGATCACCCTCTCGTCTACGGGCCTCGCGCCGGTACTACTGTACAGCGAGGATGTACTGTCTGCGGCAAGTTAGTCAGCGAAACTTTTTTTAAATGTTCCAAGTGTACCTTATTATTGTGTTCAGAGCAGTGTCAGAATACTAGCATGCACTATGACGATTGTAATATAATTTCCCGTTGGCAGAACAAGACACCTATGGAGGACGCCGATGACGCATTGTTATCGTGTGCGCTTACGGCAATACGGTCGTTGTTATTGAATAATAATCAAAAACAATTTATGGCTTCCCTTCAAGCGCACGCGTTGCCCCAACATGGAAGTGAAATCAGACAATTGGAACAATATTTTGACATACCTGACGAAGAAGTGACACTTATGATCCAGGCATGTTACGCTCTTGATACTAACGCATTCCAAATAGCAACTCCGTATGGCAAAAAGGAAATGAGCATGCGCGGTCTGTACCCCGTATCAGGATTGATGAATCACAGCTGTGTGTCAAACACTAGATACAGTTTCAATAAGGACCTACAAATGATAGTTAAAGCCGTTAAACCAATAAAAGCGGGAAACGAACTGTTCACGTGCTATTCTGGAATGCTATGGGGAACCTCGGCTCGGCGCACGCATTTGTACAAAACAAAACACTTCCTTTGCAAATGTGACCGATGTGCCGATCCGACTGAACGTGGCACTCTCCTGAGTGCTCTCAAATGCTTTTTGAACGAATGCCAAGGATGTTTGCTCCCCATAGACCCTCTAAAATTATCGGGCGCCTGGCGATGTTTGGAGTGTCACATGAGAGTCCCCAACAGTAATATTTGTGCTATACAGGGCGCACTCGGAAGCCTCATGAGTACACTGGACTTTGAAAAAATGGAAGAATTGGAGAACTTTTTATTGAATCGAATTACAAAATACATTCCGAAAACAAACCAAATTATGGTTGATTTACAATGTCGTCTTATATGGGCGTACGGCGAAATGGAAGGATTCCGCTGGCACGGTAAGCTTATTAACATATTATACATTGCTTGCTAATAAATAACTAATGAATATCAGTTTGAGTAAACGCAGAGTGGAAAGCGCATGCTTGCTTTGCACATCATAGTCAATAATTTATTTGGATATGTATGTATTTATTATGTGAGACATGGCCACTGATATAATAATAAAGTTCAAGGTCGCGCGGGGAGCAATTTAAAGAACTAAAGAGCTATGTTGGGTTTTTACCTGCGAGATAGGATCCATAATGAGTTAATTCGCAGGAGAACTAGAGTCGCCGATTTGGCTCAAAGAAAGCCGAAGTGACATACAGCTCGCAGAACCGATGGACGTTGAGGTCTCGATCCGGAAGCCGTATTGCAGGTCGGCACCCAACAAAATAGCCGATGACCTAATAAAGGTCGCGGGCAATCAGTGGAGGCAGGCGGCTCTTAGCCGCTCAGTGTGGTGATTAGTAGAGGAGACTATGTCCAACAGTGAACATCTGTGGGCTGATACGATGATGATATATTATGTGTTACATCTGCCTATTCTCAGCCTCCACGTGATTGTCTCATGAAAAAATAAATAACCTCCGCTGAGATCACTTTATCAGTATCCCTTATTTGAATCGATGGACGTCTAGATATTTTTTTATGGTTATCTTAAAATCATGTTATCTAATCTTATGTCACATCTAAAGCAGTTTTAAGATAATTTTATTGTAAATTTTACTTTAAGTCATATAAACTCTTATTAATAAATATTAATTCGAGTTACAGCTGGTTTCTAAAAGATAGATCAAAGTATTCTATTCAACTAATACTCCTATTGAAAACGTACAATTTAGTATAGTTTGTTTCTAAACCTTGCTTAGAGAAAAGTAATGACTAAATCGGAAATTCGAATTGATTTGACGATTTCAAATTAATAATAGTGTTAATATTTGAACAGTTGTGAGACCAGTCAGATACCGGACGTAACTCTAACTAAACCATGTTTATTAATAAGAGTGTAAATGTATATATGTTCAAGGGTATCAAATCTAATGTTGATATTGTAGTATATTTAGTATCAAAAGCAGTGACAGCCTAGCGGTATGACCACGCATACCAAGCTTTAAATCTCGAGTTCGAAGCAAACTCTGACTTTTCCGAATCAATTGCATATTAGTTTACTGATTAACTATCACTCGTTTCGTACGGTGAAAGGAACCATCATGAGGAAACTTACATGCCTGAGAAATTTTCTCGATGGCCTGTGAAGTCTGCCAACCCGCATTAGGCTATCAGGGTGGGCCTAACCCCTCTTACTGTGAGGGAGGCTCGTGTTCTGCAGTGGGATAGTAGATAGTAAATGATTATGACTATGATCATAGAATATGTGTTATTGTTTTATATTACTCAGTAGACCTTGGTCGAATGTTAAACGATACCGAATAAAATGACTGTAGATAACCAAATACATATCATCCACCACATCATTAGCTTACCATTGTCTACTGTTAAATACAAGCCTCTCCAATTACGATACTTGAATTTTCTAATCCAGCTATTGCCTTGCAAAGATACCTGACCCACCTTGCCAAGATAAATAATCAGATCACCGGTCTACTAAGCCTGAAGGCCTAAACTAGGTAAGCCAAGAGGCGATCTCCACACAAAATCTTATGGCTAACATAATCGACCTATTAGTACTTCAACTCGTTAACACTTTGACCGCCATGTTGGTCATATATGGCCAGCCACAGTTCCTCCTGAGACGCCACTGTGGTCATTGATAACCGGATGACCGGTGCGCTTGAACTTTTTACAATTGTAAAAAACTAAATGAAAATTGATAGTTAATGTATTTGAATATGACCGATATATAGAAGATACTTTGAAATAAAAATGCCCTATTAAACAATTTTTTTTTTTTATCAGAACATCAATAAAAAATATTAGACCAAATATTGTATCTAACAAAAATATTGTTGTGATTTCGGCGTCGCAGTCAAAGTTTTAATCTGGTAGGCTGTCACATAACCTCATCCTGAATCCAATCTTTCAGAAGGACTTCGAGCATAGCCCTTACCATAAGCCGCCACCTTTACCAGAGATTATGTAACAGCACTTCCGTGTTGTTGCGTCTCCATATGTCATAGGTATAAATGAATCAAAAATCCCTATGTTAGTTTTTGAAGTGACAACTTTTTATTTTTCTCTCGATGGAATATATATACAATTTTTTTTTAATCATCTCCAAGTGCATATTTGTAAATGAAAATTGGCTATATCCATAGATTCTCAATAAAACAATAACTAATTCGGAATAAATAAATCATGTTCTCAAACTAATTTAAAAGAAAAAACTCTTACATTAAGTAGTAATAGTAGTAGTAGTATTTAAGTCTGTGCAACATCAGATGTATGACTTAAATCTTCTATAAATAAAAAATTTCATAAAGAATAGTAAAAGTATAACGAAGTGACATGTTTTTCAAGACGAAGTTTAATCAAGATAAAGAAAGAAAGTCAAAGTAAAAAATTATAAAAAATTGTACAACGGACGAATAAAATAATCTAAACCTTGTTTATCCTGAGTTTATTTCAGATTTCTCTGTGTTAATAGATTCTATGATTTGTTAAATTTATATTTTACTGAAGAATCCATAATGATTAGAGAAAAAGCTTGTTCCGTTAAAACTGAAGGCAGCCAAAGTTGCAAACTTTGCAAAACTAGTATGTACCTAAAAATTTAAGGCTCCGAAAACCAACACCAAAAAAACATCGAAACACAATAAATAAATATTCTAGAAAACAGTTGTAGGCTTCCACAGGTAGACACAACTTTTATTAACCGACAAAAAATAGAATAATCAAAAGTTTTATTGCTTTTTTCATCAATTAATAATACGTTCCAACTGAAATTACCAAATGCTAACCTACTTACACGCGTAATTCATAGATTGACTGATAGAAATACATTAGGCATTAAATTCGCCTTTACATATTATATATTATAAAGTTTCTAAACAATTTCAATTAATAAATATACTACACACGAAAATTAAGGAGTACAAATCAAAATGACCTTACGCATTTAAACTTTTTTTTTAAGTTCGTTAGCTCGTTTCAAATGATTTTCGAACTACATTACAGATACCTGAACTCAAGAATAGTGTAGTTTGTATGACGTCAATCACCCCTCGATTCTTCCGTGAACTGTGTAATATATTGTGATAAATAGCAACGCTGTTCTGCCATAAAGTATTATACTAATGTAATCAATTTGTAACTCCCTACTTTGACCAGACGTTAAATATTAGTGCGGTACTTTTTGGTTAAATTGTTTGAACTGAACCCAGTCGTATTTATTGTACACCTCAGTTCTTCCGAATAGCAACATATATAGATATTTTGAAATCAGAACATCAATAATGTCTCCAAACATTTGTGTGGCTACTGCAGCTATAAGCTGCAGTAGCCACCAACCATCATGGTAACAGAACGCCAGCTTGCGACAGAAGTACACACAACTTGTATATATTCATCATCATCATCATCATCATCAGCCTATGGAGATCCACTGCTGGACATGGGATTCCTCCTCAAAAGAAGGAAAAATTTGCCGTAATCTCCACACTAAATAGACAAAAATATAATATTTTGATTGAACAGGATAACGCTGCTACCTCTTATCCGGGTACATATCCCTTGCCCGATTCTCACAGTATCCTCGGGACTAGACGGAATGATGCCGACGCCATGTTAATATTATTAACGTAAAAATATTATATAATAATATGTAAGTACTATCGACAAAATTAAGGATGACCACCGACCCTAACGCTGCATTTTGTGTGCAATTACTTGCGGATACAGTATAAGAATTTCTCTCTTTTTCCCATAAAAATATAGATGTAAGCAGAAACCTAGCAAAAAACTAGACGTAAAACTGATGACGTTAGGCAAAGGAAAACTTCCTCAACAGCTATACATAATTATCATTTCAAATCAGGCAATACATAAGAACAGCGGAAAGAAAAATTATTTATGTTGTAGGATACGTCTTTATATTTTTTCTAACCGTTAACGTAAATATCTTTTTTAATAGAAAATACATTGGTTTAAAATCACGACTGAAATAGAAGCTGTGACCTACTATTCACTCAGTTCGGCATCGCGGCTCAACGGTATATACGTTTTTAAAATTAATATATAATTAGAAGCAGTTCACTTATTTACAGCCTGGGTTCTGCTGTCTAGTGGTGTATCCACGGGGTAAATCATACATACAGTCACGTCGGTATCCCATAGGGGTCGGCAGAGTCAAATCTATCAATTCGCCGATGATACGTGTTTAGTGGCTGCTGGAGTTAATCTAAAGGAAGCGCTTGATCAACTTCGAAAGGATTTTGATACTCTGAAATTGTCGCATGACGTTGGACTTGTAACCTAGCTCAAGCAAAACAAAACTGATGTACATAAGCAGCAGTCAAAATAGAACTTCATACACGCCAAACCTAACAGCGCACAACCATGAATATTTGCATAAAAATAACAGCAAAGATACGTTGCTCTGCGATTGTGACGCTGTTGATATCGTAGAACAGCAGACGTACCTAGGAGTAATTATTGACAACCGGCTTAATTGGGAAGTGCATGTTAATTACGTATGTGAGAAATTGCAATGCATACTTGTCAAATTTTATTTAAATCATATGAAAATATCATATGAAGCATAAAATATCATATGAAATACTTCCATTACTTTACAAATATTAGACTGAACGCGTTACATCTTATAAACCTCAGATTATAGGTTTTGTTCTATAATCGGAGTTATAAACGAACAAGCTACAGAACATTTAAAACTTATATTGAGCAGTATACTTACTTCAGTTGCGTATATTAATAATATTAGAAACGGTTACAAAAACTATTTCCGCAAGATATTTACTAAAAAGTGAATAACTTGTGTAAAAATTAAACAAATATTATTAATAGTTTTTTTAAAATGTAAATCTCATAAAAACCTGTAGTGTTACTAATTCAAAACTGCTATTACCAAATTATACTGAAGGACGTAATAAAGGAAAAAAATATAAAACACAAATTAAAACAATATTTCTATCGAATCGTAAAATATTCAAATAAATCTTAAAGAAAAATATCAGCCTATATGCCGACTGTAGGCACGCAGTTTTATATCTACCGTCTGTTTGTAATATGGAAAAATCTCTAATAATTTGTGTACCATCATATTTTTGTATATGATAACTACTCATAGTTCATTTATTTGTTATTGTTGGATTATATTTGTACAATCTTTGTTTTTATTTTATATTCGTCGACACTGGTATACGGTAAAACTCGAATCAGTTTATGTTACATCTTTAAGCTAGTAACATATGTATTTTATTAATTAGCTAGCTTTTGCCCGGGACTCCGCCCGCGTGAATGTCAAATTTCCGCTACATGGGAAATCCTGATGAATCATAGATTTATATAAAAATCTAATAACCACTTTTATTTGACCTCTCGTAACTTAACGGCGGCTATTAAAACAGGTATCAAGTTGTATCTTCAACACTACTGGACCGATTTTGATGAAACATGCCGCAGTATTTAAGTCTGAATACTACCTTTAAGACCGTATTCATTTGATTAAAATATACCCGCTGGTTTTTGCTTGTAGCCCGATCAAACAAAAACAAACAAACAAACATCGAGGGATTTGGTTTCGGAAGCCCTTAATTAGTCGATCTGAGTAGTTTGTTTTTAAATATCTTTGATTTTTGAAAATTTTACCTTTAACAATTTTATAATAGTATAATAGATAACAAATAAGTAAATATACAATATGTATATAATAATAAACTATGTATATAAGCAGAGTAAGGCCTTGACTAAGACTAGCTGGATGCCACGAAGATAAATAAGCAGATAAACTCACTGCTTAGGATATTGAAGATCGAACAATTGGAATAAGAGTCGAAAGCAGCAACAAAATCAGGCAGACAATGATGAGTAAAATGAAGAAAAAACCTTTTTCCCTTTCTAATAAAAGAAAAGGTAATAAAAGGCATTTAAGAGAATATAGTATTAATGGATTGTTACATTGTAGTATTTATTATACAACAAAATTATTAAACCGAATCGTCGTTCGTTCCGCGTACTGCCCGCATTTTTCCGCGCGCATGAAAAGATAAATATCTTTAAATTGAACTGTTATCCCATGGGAACAAATTACCGGGATAAAAACTATGCATTGTTTTAATCCTAGATATGTTCTATTTTTATGCCCAGTTTGATCTAAATCTGTTCCAGGCTTCACACGTGAAGATCTAACAAACATACACATTCACTCATTAGATTTCACGTTTATAATATTAGTGTGATAAATACCAAGACAGTATAGTACTTTTCACACCATTTCCTTACACTTACGGTTGTAGCCATAATACGCCTCAGAAATAGAATTGCAAATCTATGAGTTTTACAATTGTACTTACGATCATTTCCCCTAACACTATCTCGACTTTATTAGGGTTTACTTTTATCGAAACTGATTTAGCTGCGGGGCGGATTTTGATAAGGTTTCCATCTGACGTCATACCCTTAGTCCTTTCGATCTCCGCAAATTGTCATTCAAACTTCAGCCGGGAATCATTATTTGGCGTGCTGTAGGAAACACCAAATGAGTGACTCGTCTAACACTCATACATGGTAAACGTTGTTTAACCCGACATTCAAATCGGATACTGACCACTACGCTACGACCTCAATATCTGTATCTA
>WUAW01006131.1:465-21543 GCA_017165845.1 Thaumetopoea pityocampa | reverse complement strand
GGGCTGAAATGATGATGATGATGATGAAGTACTCTCTGACCGGAAATATTAGAAACCTTAAATGTACACTGTTGTGTCCCTCGAGAAAGTGCAATCCTGAAATGGCGTGAACCTATACTAAAAATATAAAAAAGATATAATTATAAATAAGAACATTAATAACTAGCTTTCGCCCGCGGCTCCTCCCGCGTGAATGTCGGTTTTCCGCTACATGAGAAATCCAGAAATAATAATAGATTTATATAAAGACAATATATCACTTGTGTTCTCGTTTGGACTATTAAAACCCATACTACTGAACCCATTTTGATGAAACATGCCACAGTATTTAAGTCGGAATAGTAACTTAAAGGCCGTAACAGTTTGTCTAAAATCTATCCGCTGGTTTTTGTGTGAAGCTCGAACAAACAAACAAACAAGATCTGAGTAGATTTTTTTAACTATCTTTGCTTTAAAAAAAATGACATTTAACAATTTTATAATAGAAAAATATAATTTTTTTATCGACCAATTAAGATTTTTGTTTCTTACGATGGATTCTGTGTACGAAAAAATCGATTTCTTTCAAAGTACTGGGTCGAGTTTGTCGTAATAAAAAAATAATTTGAATACTTGGCGGTGAGAATAAAATAACATATAGCACGCAAAAAATGGCTATTATGACTTGAACTTTGCTTTTTGTAATAAAAAGGCATCTTTTAGGCTGGTTTTCAATTATCTCTAAATTTTTCAATTCATGCCAATATAACCAGGAAATTATATAATTTATTATTATTCTTTTACAAAGAAAAAATCTACGTTCAAAAAGCAAACTAAGAGCTTTTAATGTTGACCACAGATAATGTCACCACTCAGGTAGAGACCCTTTGTTACTATTGTTGTTACCGTTTTGTTTAAGGTGAACGCACAACAGTTGCTAGTTCTGCAAACATAAATGCATTCCTGAGCAGACTTATACCGTCAGCACAGAATTGTAATTTGCTCATGTTAGGTTCGGTTGGGTGTCCAGAATGAGTTCAAAAATGTTAAATTCGACGACAGCGATAATGCTCGCCACACATCACACCAAGGTGTCCCACGAGTCGAAAAGCAGGTTGCGAAGTGTCAAATTGCTACGCTGTTGGACATGAGCCTCCTCCTCAAAAAGAAGGGATTTGCCGTAATCTCCACGCTTGGCAGGCGTCTTGGAGATCACAGTAAATTTCAATTGAATAACAGGATAACGCTGCTGCCCATTATCCTGGTACATCCCTCAGCTGGTTTTCACAGAATACACACGGGAACGTACACAACGTTCAAATTCTACAATGGTCTTGTATAACTATTCACTTTCAAGCTATTAGTGACTCATCCGTTTCATTTAAAGGTATAATGCGTTGCTGGATTTAAAGTCAAATAATTATATAGCGAAAACGAGAGTGAATACAGTCGGGCATGCAAGAGCGTAAATTTTAATTTGAAAGTAGGTCAATGACTACGCTTGCGCAGGGTGACTGACCACTTGTGTTGATTTTCAGTTAATATTACAGGTGATGACCGTCTGATCTATCAAGGAATCGAATGTAACGAATTAGATTATAATGCAATTTATTGTTTTTTTTTTCACCATTGTCCAATCGTAATTATGTAAGTTTGTAGATTAGAGAAAGCACGATTTTTTTTTAATACGTGACTTAATTAAAAATAAGCCGCTTCTAACATTTGCTATCCCTACTCAAACGGTTTCCCAACATTTCGTTATTACGCTCGGGTATTTAACGTAAAAATAGTTACTAGTCACTACCTGCCCCCTTAGCCAACTTGACTTTCTATAATCGTTAACGATAATAGAAACGAAAAAAAATGTGTTGAAATAACATTTCTATTCGATAAGTTACGGGTGACTTGGCGATTATAAATGTCCTTTCAAATTTTTTTTCGTTTCTATTAGCGTTAACGAGTGTAGAAAGTCAACTTGCAAAATTGATAATAGTATCAATTCTGATGTAACACTAACTAAATTTAGACTCTCCCTATCTTTTTCTAATGCCAAATACCAAAACGAGATAGCAAACATTTTAGCGAGTATTTTTACCTACGTTTCTGTACGTTTCTGGCATGTTCGGAGGTCACGTCTAAATTTCTTATTTTTGACGTGTCTAAACAAATATGACAGCACCAAAATTGTAGCCGTCTCATTTTGGCGTTTGACATTAGAAAAAGATAAGGAGAGCATAAATTTACTTAAGTTCTATTACAACGGAATTACCACCTATGATGCATTTTCTAATTTTGGTGACGACGTTGTTAGTTACTCTCAGATGTCTTCAGCTTGAAGAAACCCCCGCCCCGCCCCGCTCTGCCTCCTCACCGAGGCCCACGACCCCGATGAACCCCCCCACGGCGGCCGTCCAAGCCGAGGCTGGAGACCCTCTCGAAGTGCCCTCGCGCTAGCCGCCCCGCTTCTCAGCCGTAAAGGCTAGGCTGGAGCGCACTTCGCGCTCGCCACCTCGTCCGGTGACGCTGTAAAGGCCTTAGGGCCAACAGCAGCTCTCACTTCGAAAAAAAAGTGGCAAAAGGTGAAAATGTCCAAATAGTTACTCATCGTGCTTCGAAACTACGAACTGTTTAAATGTAATTGGTTATGATATACCGATGTTTACATTTCCTGTTAGCCGGTTAATAGTTTGAAGCCGCTATTAGGGTCTTTGTTATTGTCTAGGCTATCGAGTTACGCTGACATAATTCGGAGTACCGATGATGTTTTAAGGACCATAGCCATAGTGTGATCTGTATTCTTAAGTTTGTCTGACGTCGCATTAGTGGACTACACCAGGCCTTCGAGTCAACTCGTCACTCGACAAATAAGGTCATTTTTGACCCCCGACAAAAGAGGGGTATTATAAGTTTGACGTGTGTATCTGTGTAACTGTGTGTTATCTATGGCCTCGTAGCTTTCAAACGAATGGACCAATTTTGATGGTTTTTTTTGTTTGATAGCTGATGTGATCGAGATTATAGTTATAATTTATGAAGATCAGCCCAGGAATTTGGAGACCATCATTTCCTACTTGACAAAAGGTTCTAACCAAGTTTAACTTGTCTAGTTGATAGATATTTTGGTGTACTGTTACTTTGGTGATATTTCTAAGACATGGAAACCTTGAGCTGATGATGCAGCATCAAGTAGTCTGCGGGATACCTAACTCCTCAACAACTTACAGCAGATACAGCGTGTTTGGGCTCATAAAAATGGTCTCAATGAGTATGTGTTAAATAGATGGTGATCGAGGATACAGAGAATGAGCAGATTTCGGTAAGCAAAATCTATTGCGATTTTGAGTTGCGTCCCGAAAAGTATTTACGTGAACGTGAAGACAGAGCTTTGTTCATAGAGTGTCTACTAATAAACAATTTAAAAAAAAAGTCTGAAATAAAAAATAAATAAAAAATAAAAAAAAAACCGACAAAGAAAAACTTCTAAAAAGGTAAACAAATCATATGTGTATTGTTGGTCCTATAACTTTATTATAAGTACCCAGTATTTTGATCCAAGAGTCATTGCGTCGGGGGA
This sequence comes from Thaumetopoea pityocampa, assembly GCA_017165845.1. Taxonomy (NCBI): domain Eukaryota; kingdom Metazoa; phylum Arthropoda; class Insecta; order Lepidoptera; family Notodontidae; genus Thaumetopoea; species Thaumetopoea pityocampa. The sequence continues at coordinate 17,990 of WUAW01006131.1, read as the reverse complement.
CCATTAAGTAAATAAAATGAAAACTTTTGAACTACGAATGCGGAATGTGTAAGCCTAGACGAGAGAGTGCCATATAAGAAAGAGGTTTACGAATTATACCGAGTAACAATAATAAAAATATTCTTTAGCGGACCGCCGTTGCGACGATTCTTGGTTCAAATACTTGGGTACTTATAATAAAATTAGACGGCCAACAGAAATATATTATTTGTTTACTTTTAAGAAACTTTTGTGTCGGGGTTTTTTAATTTTTAATTTGTTTTCCCTAAAATATTGTCTTTTCCCTTTTTAATTTACATTTATTCTTATTGGTATCCTCTTATTGTGGAGCTCCCAGTTCCGTGATCAAAGACAGACCGACCACGGTGACTAGGCCCGCTTCTTTGCTGATGTGCACCTCTTACCAAGATTACCAACTTGGAGTTACAATATAGTGGTGAATCGCATTGTGAGTTTTTATCGTCGGTCTACCAATGCTATTGTCGTATGATACAGTAGTGTTGTGTGTTAATTTAGAACTGAGGTTCCCAGACTTTTTTTTATCATAGACCACTTTGAAAATTTAGCTGGTTCCGGAGGACTCCCTGCGGCTACATTTCTACCATATTTCCAAAACTCGACAAAAAAATGTGAAGATTAGATCTAATTATGGAAATTTGCGTACGTCAACATAGACCCCCGTCGAATCTCCCGTGGACCCCTGGGGGTCCATCTGGACCACTTTGGGAACTAAGGATTTAGAACGACGGACGTTGGGGTTCTTAAAATGCCTTAGTGGCAACACCGAACCAGAAAGCGTAATGCGAGTAGACCCCCGACTAGGTGGACCGATGACCTGGTGAAAGTCGCGGGTAATCGGTGGATGCAGGTGGTTCATAGCCACTCAGTGTGGCGATCATTAAAGCCGACATATATCCAGTATTTATATGATGATGAATTTGGAACCTTCTAAATAATTTTCACTTGTTTTTGTCACTGTATATACACTACGTAGATCATGTGGGTAATGAGAGTCTCTCAAAGGGAAGCTGCAGATGGAATCAGCATATAAGGATACCTCGCTACTGCTGCCCCCCTAGCCAAGTTGACATTTGATAATCGTTATCGCTAATAGAAACGAAAAAATGTATTGGAATGACATTTCTAATCGCCAAGTCACACGTGACTTATCGAATAGCAGTGTCATTTCAATAAATTTTTTTTTCGTTTCTATTAGCGATAACGATTGTCGAATGTCAACTTGGCTAGGGGCGCTGGTTATTACAGTAATTTGCTATTGCCCAATGCCAAAATACTTAGTGAGTTTACTGTTAACGCTTCTAATATCTTAGTTGGGAGATACTCAGACGGATACTTCACAGCTGGTACATTAGCACTTTATAATAAAATACGGGTTTAATTGGGCCAGAGAGTCACCAATACCCATTTAAGATGGAAGCAGTGTACCCGACGATGACGCGACGTAACGAAACGACAGTGCTAATTTTGTTTTCAAGCAACAAATCCAGCTCACTTTCAAATATAAACGCACAGCCTTGTTACAAATTATGTAATTAATAACTTTAATTACACATATTTTGATTTAATTATATTTTCATATTATTGCTTCACGTGGAAGCCGGCACTCGCGCGGTGCAATAATAGAGAAGCAAATTACTTTCTTTCTGTGTTTTTGTAAAATGCAAATAAAAGAATCCACTACGCAGAAGATTGTCTTCATATCTAAAGGCTTATTACCTGGTATGTTTTAGATTATTAATGTTGTAACATTGGCAGGGACTTTTTTTTAAGATAACTTTTTCAAAGTAGTTACTACAAAGAAACCCTATTTGTAAGAATATTCATCTGTGACTAGCATATTTCTTTTACATGGGAATCTGATTCTCATGGAATCTCAGGGAATTCATGGAAAACTGATTGATAGTTTATATTGGTTAAAATAGAATTTGTTAGCAACCAGATGCAAATCCTATTCATTAGAAAGTTATATCAAAATTAGCTTTTGCCCACGGTTGCGCCTGCGTGAATGTCGCTTTTCCGCTGCATGGGGAATCCCGAAACAATGATAGATTTATATAAAAAACCTTTGAACCACATTACTTGAGCTCTCGTACCTTAAGGGCGGTTACTAAATCAGGGATCAAGTTGTATCTTCTATTATATTGAACCGATTTTGATGAAACATGCCGCAGTATTTAAATCGGAATAGTAACTTTAAGACTAACTATTACTAGTTTGACCAAAATCCACCTACTGGTTTTTGCGTGAAACTCGAACAAACAAATAAATAAACATCGATGGATTTGATTTCAGAAGACCTTAATTAGTCGATCTGAGTAGTTTGTTTTTAAATGTCTTTGATTTTTGAAAATTTGACATTTAACAATTTTATAATAGTATAGATAAAATAAGATTTTATATCGGTGTGCAATAAAAAGTACCCTAATCTAATCTAAAAGTATTCCAGCCAAAGAATTCGAAATTTCATGAAGAGTTAATAATTTGGAAATCTATTAACGCATTTAAATTCCTTATTTCCCGCCTCCTTCTATTTATAAATTTACTCTAATTTACTCAGAAGTTAAATACTCAAATTTTACTTTAAAACAAATTTACTCCAAAATTTATATCCTGTGGATCCAAATATAGTAACTGAATAGTAATTTTAAGACAAAATATTGAGTACGAAAGAACGTACACACGGGGATGTTGATAGTTAAGGTGTTTCTAGATTGATTACGAAACAAAAAAAAAAAAATAAGATTCACTGCTACCGCAACTTTATGGTTTCACGAAATTAGTGGGGGTTGATATATTATTATTTACTTTTTCAGAAAGTTATATAGACTCAAATGCGCCTGTAAAACTTGCATCTAACTGTTGGTCGTATAAAATTGAGCCATTCAATAATTATTGAAGACAAGACAAGTTGTATCCAAACTGTCTTCGATGTTGCTATGAGATTAACGTTCGCATGGTTCAGCTACTTTCTAAGGAAGTCAAAAACACATTACAACTGTGTATCTACACGATACCGGATTACGTCAATCCCTGGGTAGAGTTAGCAGCCCTGAAATATATTTGTCGATGATAAAAACTTTTTATCATCATTAACTCATCTATTGTCCACTGCAGGGCACAAATCTCATCATACATACATACACTCAAGCCGATATCCCATAAAGCTAGGCAGAAACCATAGTACATACTACATACATACATACATACAGTCACGCTTCTTTCCCATTGGGGTAGGCAGAGACCACTTTTTTCCACCTGCTACGATTGTTTGATGTAGCAGGGGCTATCTGCAGCCCACATTTCGTCTCCGCGGGCAATGAGACCTGTCGGATGGCGAACCACGACGCCGCCATTTTATAAGGTTCAAAAGTAAGTTCCTCATTGCATTCCCACGGCGTAATGGAGAGGAAAGGAAAGAGGATGAAGTGGGAAAGGTGTATTGAGAAAGGAATATGGATTTTAGGTGAAGAACTATATGGTATAAGATACTACTATCTCGGTAGGAGAAGGAAGAGACAGTAGTAGCTCGGAGGGCCGGGGTCGCTTACCCGTATACATAGGTCTATTTGCCGGATATTTGCGCGAAGATCGGATGGCCGATGGGCCAAAAATGTCCTTGAATGGAGACCACGTACTAGCAAGCGCAGTGTGAGACGGCCACCTACGAGATGGACCGACGACCTGGTGAGGATCGCTGGGTTTCGTTGGATGCAGGTGGCTATGGACCGGTCTCGCTGGAATTCGATTGGAGAGGCCTATGTTCAACAATGGACAGCTATGGGCTGAAATGATGATGATGATTTGCCGGATAAGCTAAAAGACTAAATATTCCCTGACCTATAAATCTCATCATCTTCTATTATATTACACGTCTGACTATTAATTTTGTTAAAGAGCACATGAAATATTTATTTATTTCTTATAGGGGATTATAGAGAGCTTCAGGGAGAGTGGATACCTTTTAAAAAGCTTGGATATGCCTCACTGGAGAAACTTTTCCTGGATGTACCTGGATTCAAAGTGTCACAAATTAATGGTGATTGGTATGTTGATGCGATAGCCAGTCAAGAAACACAACATATTGCTACTATGGTAGCGCGCCAAAGGCCAAGTAAAAAAGTGACACCGAAGTTGAGTTACCCTGTAAGTAACCACCATATTATGTAAACACACACACACATTATTTTGTGTAGTAGACGTAATTATACTAACCAGTTAAATCCAAAGGATTAAAAACCCCTAGGAATAAAAAAACCGTAAAATTGATTAAATAGCAAGATTTGATCATATTTATACGTCGAGAAAATACTTCGGCACTTAAAGCTAGAATTAAGGAAGTGATGATTAGTTATTGTGAAGCATTTTATGGGAGCTAATAAACTTATCACTCAGGATGATGAAGATGACAATTTTATAATGGAGAGAACATTAATGCTTCTGCTTCAAACGGCGAAGGAAAACATCGTTAGGAATGTAGTCCTCCATACCTGAGAGATTTTCTCGACGGCGTGTGAAGTCTGCAAACCCGTTTTAGGTCAGTTTGGTGGACTACAGCCTCACTCCTCTATCATTCTGAGAAGCGACTCGTGTGCTACACTGGGACAGTAGGGTTGATGATGATGAGGAATGAGAAAATTGGTAAAAATCAGGACCATTTGAAAGTTCACAGGCGATGTGTGTCTATATGTAATAAGAAATGTATTTACAGAATCGATTTCCAAAAAAACAAGGATCGTGGCGAAAGCCAGCGTCTGCCTACGCGCCGTGTTACGACAGTCAATACTACAACCAGTATTATCGAGCGAAAGGTGTGCCTTTTCACAACAATAACTATAAGGTGGGTGAATTTCTTTACGATCCCAACATGGGTCAGAGTCCGCAGTTATCTATTTATTTATAGCGAGCACAACAGATCGCAATCAAAGTTAAAAGTTAATAAAAGTATTCAGATATGAGCTGGTGTCCATTGTTTCGAAACACATAGAACGTATAGAAATGTTAGCGCATAAATTTTACCAGTAGGAAACTCCGCCAGATTTGAAGGTCGAGGCCATCTACAGATTGGAAGGCGTGGTGTGGCACAAATCCATAAGACTATCCTACAATGGACTAATTAAGAGCTACGTCCCTATGATGTGTCACATACAGACGGGTTATAGGCCATTACAACAATCATCATCATATAAGCCCACAGACGTCCACTGCTGGACATAGACCTCCTCTAATGATCACCACACCGAGTAACGATGAGCCGCCTGCATGCACCGATCGTCCGCGACCTTCACCAGGTCATCGGTCCATCTAGTCGGGGGTCTACCCGCATTACGCTCTCCGTATCGGGGTCGCCACTCCAGTACTTTAAGACCCCAACGTCCATCGGTTCATCCAGCGATCACTGCTATTTCAGTTTGCAATCCTTTGAGCTACGTCGGCGACTCTAGTTCTTCTGCGGATTATTTCATTACGGATCCTGTCTCGCAGGGAAATTCACGAGCACAGCTCTTTCCATTGCTCGCTGTGTGACCTTGAACTTTCTTATGAGGCCTCATAAGGAAGGTCAAGGTTACGACAATCACCGCGGACGAATACGTGAGTGACCCCCACGGCAGAAGGACGCGTGCAGTTTTTAGTGGGCGCAAACACCACATAACCGTTGGCGGTACTCCCGGCACAACGGTTTGCCTTAGCCATTGTTTCAACAATATTACATTCCAACTAGCGTTTGCCTGCGGCTCCGCCCGAGTGATTGTTGGTTTTCAGCTACATGGGAAATCCCGACACAATCATAGATTTGTATAAAAAGCCATAGAATCACTTTTACTTGACCTCTCGTACCTTAACGGCGGCTACTAAAACAGGGATTAAGCTGTATCTTCAATTCTACTGGACCGATTTTGATGAAACATGCCGCAGTATTTAAGTCGGAATAGTAATTATTAAGACTGTAATAGTTTTACTAAAACCTACCCGCTGGTTTTTGCGCAAAGCCCGAACAAACAAACAAACAAACATAGGCGGATTTGTTTTCAGAAGCCCTTAATTAATCGATCTGAGTAGTTTGTTTTTAAATATTTTTTGATTTTTGAAAATTTGACAAGAATTTTATAATAGTATAGATAGATAGATACAGTGTTAATATTTACCTTTTATATGAAACATTATTCTCATTCTCACAGTTACTTCGTATTCGTTTATAAACACAGGAAGGCGTATTTCTAAAAAAAATTACATTTAATCGTCGTTTTCCTCCGACCATGGATGGTGCGCGATAAGCGAATACAGAACATTTAATTTGCGTTCGTGTTGCGTCTATAGAGCGTGGGTAATGCGTTTATTATATAACAATTTGAACATATATCCCGTAGGAACTGTACAATTTCTTCTGATAAAAAGTGACCTATGTTACTCTTCGATTCTTTAACCATATGGTCAGAAATTACGTTAATCCGTAGATCCGTTAATAAGAACAACTCAACAAATATCGCACATTGAAATCAAGTATTATATCATAATTGGAACTATATGCATTTGAATAGACTCGGTAATCTTATTATATCTTATATATTATGGGCCATAGTGTGTCCTATCGAAAGTCCTGATTTTCACAATGTTGTTTTTTTTGATGACAGTTTCCTAAAAATAAATTACTAGCGTTGTGGTTATTTTAGACATCAGTTTAAATAAATTCTTTCAAAATTAATTGCATATATAGATATAGATTTTGTTCCAAGTCAAACCATTAATAATGTTTTTTAAACTTTCGCAATTTAAACTCATTTATAGATTACTAGCTTTTGCCCGCGGCTCCGCCCGCGCGAATGTCGGTTTTCCGCTACATACATGCTCTCGTACCTTAACGGCGGCAACTAAAACAGGGATCAAGCTGTATCTTTAATTCTACTGGACCGATTTTGATGAAACATGCCGCAGTAATTAAATCGGAAAAGTACTTTTAAGACTGTAACAGTTTGCGGGTTCTTGCGTGTCTATCTGCGGGTTTTTGCGTGAAGCTCGAATAAATAAACATCGACGGATTTTATTATACAATACGTCTTACGTATTTTTGTGTAGTGAATTTTAAGTTGTTTTCGGATCGCGGGTAACTTTTATGTAAAATTCCGAAATATGTTCATTTGGCCACTATGGGGCATGCCTGTAACCAGCAATGTATGTCTACATTACAGAGCAACAAATATAATTCGAAGACGAACGAAACGAGAACTTCGCCCCCGATCACAAAACCAACAACGAAGTTAATTAATGACCATTCAGAAAAAGTTGTGACGAAAAATACGAATTCATCACAAAACACGAGAGATGCGAACACACTTTCTGAAGAGGTAGGTTGAATTTAATTATGACGTCACGATAACTCTTTATTGACACATCAAAAACAACACATACAACAAAACGGAACATAAGAACAAAATAAATACGAAAAGTATTACAATGGGCGGCCTTATCGCCAAAAGTGGCCCCTTCCATGCAACCTTTAAAAGTTTATGATTATAGGCGAAATACCACTGATCAGTCACTAATAACGATATCTCAAGAACCATGTCTATAGTACTTCAAATTTAGTAGATAGTTTTCCTACATTATAGACTAAGAAAATATTTTATGAAATTTACCACTATAGGGTAAAGTTGCAATTCTTTCAAACTATCTTTCAAGAATTCGAATAGCGTATGAATTTTGAAAACCAACCACCGGGGTTCAAACGGGTACTGAAGTTTGCATGGAAAGTTGTATTTATATAAAATATTTTTAACCAGCACAAAGTATGTATAAATGATGTTAAAATTATTCCATAAAACAAGCATCTATTCCTTAAAACAATTATAAATCGTGCTTTGCTTAAACTGCGCATTATTAAAATGTCGTCAGGATAGGGCTCTAGTCTATGACCACCAGCAGTTGTCTATCATAATACTAAAATGATACTTCACCTTTTTGGAATCACAATAAGGTTTCTAACAAATTCTTTTCGGATATGTTCTTGATCATCTACAATATGTCGGGATTATAGCACTTAAGAAAACACCATGGAACGCGAAATGTGTTGAATCACTCGTCCTTGTTAAGGCAATATCTAGTTTTCTACATACCGTATTTTCCTGTTCTGTTGTCCGTATTTTTCTGTTGTTTCTGTGTTTGTGTTATTTTGTTTTGTATTTTAATTTCTAATTTCGTTTTGCATATTACACGCCGCCGCGGATAATCTGATAAAACATTCTCATGTCCTCTCAAAAATATTATCATACATGTTAAAATAAATGTTTTTCATAATATTTTTTTTCTTTACAATTTATTACTTATGTTTTTAATCAAATTGTATATTTTTTATTTTACATAAATATGTATATACCGCCGATAATGCAGTATGCATTATCGGCGGTATATACATATTTTGGATTATTCGTTGTAAAAAGCACCGTGGATTTATACGACGCTGCGGATTATGTACAGGAGAATACGGTAATGCATAAAAGCTCCCTTATAAAACTACACTTTCAGGCTTTATCATGTTTGTTATAAAGTAAACTCTATCAATGTTTTAAATGGAACTAGTTTTTTGTACCCAGTTTAAGAACTCCGTGCGCACCACAAATGACGCGGACGTAAAACACACCGGGAAGGTGTCGGCGTCACAGAGGCTGTCCAATTTAAGGGATCGCCTCAACACCGTAGAGTACAGTATACCTCTGCAGTTGCCGGCAGCTCATAACGAATGTCTGGTTAGTAGTGATTATAAATTTTACTTATTTATACATTTTTTCCCGTGTATGTTCTGTGAGAACCAGCTGAGGGATGTATCAGGATAGTAGGCAGCAGCGTTATCCTGTTATCCAATCAAAATCTATTAAGATCTCCATGACGCCTGCCAATCGTGAAGACCACGGCGAATACCTCGTTTTAAAGGCTCCTTTCATCAGCCCGTAGAAGCCCACCGCTGGCCATAGGCCTCCATAAAAAAGAGTATTATTCAAATTAAAATTTATATGACCAAAAGTATGATGCAATTTTTCCTTCTCCAATAATGTGTTATTGATATTTGCTGTAATTTCTTCATGAACAAAACTTGTCATCTTGTATAATCTGTCCTTCTTCTTTGCAATGGCAACAAGTTCTCTGTTTAAGTTCTAAATCTTTGTTAGGAGTCCCTTTGACACAATAGAATTGTTGTCAATAATTTTTGAGTAACTCTCCACGTCTCTCAGTCTCCACGCTTGGCAGGCCTGTTGGAAATCGCAGTAGATTTTGATTGTATAACAGGAAAACGCTGCTGCTCATTGTCCCGGTACATCTCTTAGCTGGTTTTCACAGGACCCACGGGAAGAAATGGAGTGACGCTGTTATTAGACTGGAGCTGCACATGATCCAAAATTACGTTAAACGCATGATGATTACGAGGCAGATCTCGCAGTAGCGCGGTTCTAGCAAGTTACGTAATTAGTGAGCTTGCTGGTTTTTATTTTATTGATATTTTATAATAAAGTGTTATAATTATGTCTGTACATACAAAACAGTTTATCTTATTATACTTTCATGTTTAACGTTAATGTTTTTTAGGAAAGCAGTGGTCCGGTCACTAATGTTGTGCCCGTGCATAATTTAGAACCTCCACCAGATTCGTCATCATCAGTGGACAAACTAACGTGGACTTGTAAAGGACTGGGGCTCCCGGATCCAGTGTTTAAGATGCACGAAACAAGGCCTAAAAGAGGACCCGCCAGTTATGATTGTACAGTAAAAGTAAGTGTTTAGAGCTTAGTTATAGTTTAAACCTCTTCACCTACAAACAGGTGACTATATCGGGCATCTTGTTGTACTTCTATTGTACTTTTTGGACTTCTATTCTTATATTCTATTCTTATCTTACTTCTATTCCGCGGCCTGAAATAATACTTTTTTTTTGACTTTACTAGTAGTATTGTCTCCACTGTCTAGTTTGCCGTTATTATAGAAGATATGATACGGTGGGACCGGTTCAGATGACCGATTACAGTCTGATGTTATCCCCTAGTTCAATGATGCGTTGTACAAAATAACGTCATTCAGACTGTGCCTATAGTGAGTACTTCGTCGGATGACATTTGTGAGTTTTTCGTTAAAAACTTGCACATTAATTATTATTAATGGCTTTGTGTGATGGTGCAGTAACACTATGTTACTATCGTGCATTTTCAAAGCGTTGAGTGCGTGGGAAAGCCATATTGCAGATTTCTTTTTAAGAGATGGTTTTACTATTCGTGATCTAAGTTTTTTAGGCATATTAAGCGCTAAAACAATTAAAATTACTCTGAAATTCTAGGTGGTTTTCATGACCATTAGTTACATGAAAATTTTGAGATCATCTGCATATAACAAAAAGTAGCAAGATACAAAATTTATTATATTTGTATACATTATTTATCTATATATCTATCTATACAAATATAAAAAAAATTAAGTGTCTATTATTGCAAAATATAGACGTTTTTTAATATTATTTAGCTATTTGTATGTATCCAAACCTCTAACAGATTTTTTTTTTAATTCTCTTTGTCTCTATGTATATTTGTCTGGGATAATCGGAAATAGTTAAACTGATCACGACAGAACTTTCATTGGCAAACAGGGAACTCTCAAAGAAAATTATAGGATATATTAATCCCAGTAATATTTAGGGTTCCTGAGTAAAAAAAGCTGTAGAAATTAGGAGTACAATTACCCTTAAAAATCTAATAACCGTCAAATATTTAGACCGCAAGCCTAGCTGCGGACAACAGTTAGTAAACAATACAGGTAAATTTGTTTTTGTGCGGTAGATAGGGATCGAATAAAAGGGATCGCACAAAAAAGAAATACTCGGAAATTTCATAAATACTTATAACAAATGATTTTTCACAACGTATTGGGGATTTTTTTATGCGGTAGAGAGAGACCGCATAAAAATAAGCCAGATTTAGGAAATAGTGAGAAAGTGCTTTCAAATAAAATAAATAATTAAATTATTCAGAGAAACATTATAAAAACGTATAATTTCTCATTATACATAAGGAGAAATTTTCAAAATACACAAATTCACTGCTACTCGTCGTAGTTCAAAACGCGTATCTTATGACGACTGGTCTATTTTTGCTTTCGGGACTTGAAGATGTTATAAATGATTTATTTTTTGCTACCATAAAATCGGTGATACGTTTCTGCGATGACGGTCGTTGGATCAGCCCCTTGTAAATGTCATGATAGCTGGATATACATTATAGAAGATCTTTTTGAAATTTCAAATTCCTTTCGAATTTTGTATGTTTATTAAAAAAATGCTTTCCCAATTTGTGGGCTACTGTCAAAGAATCCGATTCTTCTTGTTCATCTTGATAAACTATCAAGTTATTGATAATGTCACTATCATTGACGGCTTCGTCCTCAATAATTTCAACATGGTCATTTTCACTGAAAGTGTCAAAGCCTTCTCCACCGGTGTTATGTGCTAGTGAAATGATTTTTTTATGTACACTGACAATTTAAACTTCACAATGCTGTAATAATGCCAACACTGTGGGAATTTATATACCGTATAATAATAAATAGTACAAAGAAATTCGCACATAACAAATAGCATAAAAATAAAATCTCATAAAAGGCATCGCAAAAAGACAGGTTTGACTGTATAAACAATAATGAACCTAAAATGGATCCTTAGGGAACTCCATAATTGACAATGACAAAGCAGATTCCTAACTGTTAATAACGATCTTTTGTATACAGTTGGTGATATAAGATTTAAACCAACGCCACTGGTTGCCTCGTATGCCATTGAAAGCCAATTTTTCTAATAGTATTTTGTAATCTACCGTGTCAAAGGCCTTTCAGAAGTCATTGTCTACTATCAACTTTTATTGTTGTCTAAACCATTTGTTATATACACTAGTAAGTTGATAATTGTAAAATGTCGCTTCACAAATCCACAGCAAGCATCCACAGTGTACGATGCGTTATGAATTAACCGTTCAAAAATCTTTTAGTCTGGGTAGAATGAATATCAGTCTAAGATTTTCAACAATAGACCTGTCACCATTTTTAAAAACTATAATTATTATTCTATAGGTGTAGTACATTTGTGTAATTATATATTATGTATGTATACGTGTGTGTGTATGTATTTATATTAGTATTATTATTATAATGTATCCTTTCATAGAAATATGCACAGTATCATATCTAGCTATATATTCTAGCCATCCAAAAGTTATCTGGACGAGACCGCATTTTAGGATAAGACCGCTCACTACACTCTCTATTTTTTGTTTATTATGTTGTAATATTTGTTATAAATGAGTATGATCAAGAGTACTGTGTGCGGTTAGTATTTACAATTAGATGCTGGTTGCCTACTAAGGCACAACGCATTTATTCACTACTAGCCGTTGCCCGCTGCTCCGCTCACGTGGACTTCCTATCTACTCGAAAACCTTCCCGTGCGTACGCTATAATGTATACATATAATAAATTCGTAAACGACCCGTGTCTGTACAATGAAATTTTTTTCAAACAAACAATCCATACAGGTTGTAGTTATGTTACCGGAGCCGAAAATATAGTTTTTAGAAATTTTGTCTGTTTGTCTGTGCGTTTGTACACGCTAATCACAGACACGATTAAACCGATTTGAATGCTGTTTTTACTTTTGCATTGTGGCAAGCTTCCTCTAACATTTGGTGTTTGTTCTATCTCATCTATCTATCATTAATCATTCATTCTTATTAAGAGAAAATTATTTATGTATAATTTCGCTCTTACCGAATGCCCACGCGGACGGAGTCGCGGGCACAGCTAGTTTCTTAATAATCTTATTGCTTTCCGATTTGCTAGACAAACACTGTGATATAAATATAATTCATAGCCTACAGCACTCGGGAATAATGTAGCTTTCTATCACTGAATTTTTTTAGAATTGGATCATTAGTTCCGGAGATTATTACCCCTTATATACAAACTTAAAAACAAAGAAATTTTACCTGTTTACAATATTAGTATAGACTATACCATTGATACTCAAAGTGGTCTATATCGACGATAACCTGCAAGGGGTCTATACCAGCTGTTAAAAACATATTTGAAGTTAATGAATTAGCAGTATTAACTAGCTAGGGAATCAATCTGTAACCGCAAAACGTGGCAAGTGGTCTACAAGACCTAAAAGTTTGGGGTTTTTGGACTATACAATAATGGTTGTGTGAGTTTTTAAAATGTTCAGAGATGGTGTTGAAGACTCCAGCTCGGAGTGGCTGTTCACTGTGGTACATCTACTATTGCTTGTTAATTTTTTTTCTCAAAATGTGATACACTTCTTTTGTAATACTTGCATTCGCTACCAGTACCCACTAAGAGTCTTCAGTTGAGATCTTGGTAAATTATCTTCTTTTATGGACCGGTCTATTTCCAGTCATAGACTAAACAGGCTGATGATGACTATAATGTTTAGATTCCATCAGTTACAAGAATAGTGACCTGTGAATTAAAAAAGTGGGCATTTTATGTGTATTGTCCTTTTAATAGCTATACTAAATCCATCTGATTATGTATATCTGCTATTTAGGAAAACTTCTAACAAAGGTTTCATATTTTTTGAATGGATATGGCCTGAAAAAAATATATAAAAATAATTATGTAGGACTGTGTAGAGGATATAGAGAGTTGTAGGTACCATTGGTTAATGATGATTACCCTATTTTAGGTAGGACCATCATACTCAGCGTCCTCGTATCCAGATTCATCCCCGTCTGAAGAATTGGCCAAAGAAGTTGCGGCCGTCAAATTATTGGCCGTCATTGAAAGCTCTGAGGTTGTGGGGAAACCCACGTCTTCAAGTAGCAAAGCTATTGCGGGCCTCGCGGAGTTGGTGTCAGAACATGAGGCGGGTCTTTGGGCGAATACAATGCCGCATCTGTACCGGTATGTACAAATTGTTTGTTTTAGGCCGATTCTCTTCCAAATCTTTGTGTTTTTGACATTCAAAATTTAACTGGCTATGTAGCTGTGACAAAAGAATGATCTAATTTTATCTTCTTTCTCCTTGGTAATATTGTTTGACTCAATGGTGGTGCTTTTTGAGTTACTAGAGCATGGATTGAAATCCCGGTAGGGACACGAGTTTTATATCTATATATCGACGTGCGTAGGCAATTACATTCTAAATATACATTACATGTATACTCATAACGAAATTGCTTTCTCATATCGATAACTAATGCATTTATCAATAAATATGTATTATATATCCTGTTACAGTACCCAAGATATAAGGAATCTTAATTTGCGGCTTGTGTATTCTTTTCCAGGTTTAATCTAAAATCGGACTAATTACTTATACAACATATTTCGCATACATATTTTTAGCGGCTTTTTTTATTGCAATAAGCTAGCAGTTGACTACAATCCCACCTGATGGTAAGTGGCGATGTAGCCTTAGGTGGTAGAGCGCACTAGCCTAGTAGAAATCTGTTCACTCTTCTTGAAAACGTGCACATTATAATCGGCTCTAAACCAAATAATGCCTTTATTCTTATTCTAGAGAAAAATATGGCGAGAATTTACCAAGCAACTGGCAAGAGTTAGTGGAAAATTGTCCTCGGATAAAAAAAGACAGGGTCGTTAACGGACTTTTAGTACTGCTTCCCAACGAGGAGGTAGGTATTTTATACTGAAACTTATATTCCTAGCAGTACTAAAAAAATTAATGCTGTCTTTTGTTTATGATGATGTATGACTTTTACACAATTGCCCAAAAAATGGAGTAGAAGAGAATGATTTACTTCAAGGTTCATATCTTCTTCTTGGCGTCATTAATCCCGGCTCCATTGCCAGGGTCGGCCTTCCTACTAAGTTTCCTCCACTTTGCTCGGTCTTTGACATCCTCAATCGTAAGTCCATTGACTTCCATGTCCTTGATTTGTGATCAAGGACATGGAAGTACTGGCAAGAAGCACTGGCTAGATGTTGTGCATCTAGCTAGTGCTTCTTAGGGCGGCCCCGAGATCGTGCTCCAAGGACAGTCATATCAAGGTATCTCCTGCCGACGTAGTCTCTCGGCCGGCGCATTACGTGACCTAACCATCTCAGATGACTCTCCTGAAGTTTATCTGTCACGTATGTCGAAACAGCCTCGGATATATGAGTTATACGTACGCGCTCAGAACGATTGACTCCACTCATCCACCTCAGCATCTTCGTCTCCGTGACGCGGAGCTCCTGGATGTGCCTACTTAAGGTCGGCCATCACTCACTGCTGTGTAGGAGAACTGGTCTAATAATGCCTCTATATACCTGTCCTTTCAGCCTTAAGAGGCATTTTACGGTCGCACAGCACTCCAAAGACCTCTCGCCATTTTTCCCCACACTGCGTCAGTACGGGTTTGGAAGTCGTGATTTCAAGGTTCATATATGTATGTGCTTCTTTTAGTCCACCATAACTTGTAAACCTCTGAAACGATTTACTGACATGTGTCGGAGCATTAGGATCCTTACGTTATACTAGGTGACATCACCAGCCTGGAGACAAAAGCATGGCATAAAACACGAAGAATGCAGTAGTTGTTTATTGAATTAACCACACAGTTACTTAAAATATTTGTAGTTTATTATTATTATAGTAATGTGTTTATTTTATGTATGTATGTATGTATAGTAATGTTCTAATTATGAAACTGATGGTACAGTGTCTACACGAGAATAATCATATTCTTGTATATATATTATCACTAGCTTTTGCCCGCGGCTCGGTCTGGGTGAATGTTGGTTTTTTGCTACATGAGAAATCCCGAAATAAACATAGATTTATATAAAAAAACCTAAGAACCAGTTTTACTTGAGCTCATGTATTTTAACAGTGGCTACTAAAACAGAAATCCATTTGTATCTTCAATTCCACTGAACCAATTTTGCCGAAACATGCCGCAGTATTTAAGTCGGAATAGTACCTTTAAGATTGTAACAATTTGACCAAAATCTACCACCTGGTTTTTGCGTGAAGCCTAAACAAACAAACAAACCAACAAACATCGATGGATTTGGTTTCAAAATCCTTAATTAGTTTGTTTTTAAATATTTTTGATTTCTGAAAATTTGACATTTAACAATTTTATAATAGTGTGTAGCGACACATTATATGTAATTCGATTTCGCTTACTATACAAAACATTGTAATCGGGCGACTGGACACGTTCTCACGCCAGTCGTCGCCCGCCA
This sequence comes from Thaumetopoea pityocampa, assembly GCA_017165845.1. Taxonomy (NCBI): domain Eukaryota; kingdom Metazoa; phylum Arthropoda; class Insecta; order Lepidoptera; family Notodontidae; genus Thaumetopoea; species Thaumetopoea pityocampa. The sequence goes on along the minus strand of WUAW01006131.1, from coordinate 1,736 downwards.
TCCGCACCGTCAGGTCGAATAAACGGTAGCTACCATGGAGTCGACATAATTCATTTCACCGTGAAGACCTCCCTCATCCACCGCCACTCTTAAGAAGACCACACAAGTATATAGATTATGAAACAGTTGGATGAAAATCTAATTTATCTCGCTCGCGTCGATGTCCTTAAATACATACAACATACATGATCTATATTAGAGACCGTTGAAAATTTAATAACTTTGTAAACTATTTTTTTTATCACTCGGGAATAGTTTATTTTCGGGATAAAATGTACCCTATGTCCTTCTCTGTACCCCTGGCAGTGTGTGTACAAAATTTCATGATGATCGGTTCTGTAGTTAAAGTGTGAAAACGTATCAAACAAATACATTCGCATTTATAATATTAGATAGGATAAAACTAATAATTGTTATGTTTGGCAGGAAGCGTTCTCTCCCCGGATCGAGACTCCTGTAATGGACGACCCGATCGACAGCGATCTGCCGCCCTTGCAGTTCCCAGATGACGATTTTTGGAATGTGTTCGTAACCGTGGCTAATTCGACGTTAGAAATATGGCTTCGGATCATTGGAACGGAATATAGTGTCAGTACGAATTCAAATATTGTTTCTTCTTTTCTGTCTTCTCTTCTTCATCTTAGCATTATCTCCACCTACACTAGGGTCTGTTGATATGCCGAATAGTTACTAGACTGTGATAAAATAGGATTGTTTACTATATTTGATATTTTACATTATTTTATGCGTGACAGCAAATACTATTAAAAATAAACTTTTCTACGAATACAGTACCGGAATTAGTGGTAAAATGAGGTAGTAATTAATATTTAAATAATGGGCATAAGGAAGAACGGGGGTATAATGGGAACATCTTGCCATCTCTCGCATGTCGGCACCATAATGGCGGTGACGTCATAAAACAGTGTGTGCATCCTGTTTTTGTACCTTAACGATGTTTTACCATTAGTTAGGAGAAACTATAGGCAATACTTCTTTATTTACAGAGCTGGCAAAAACTTCAACAGAGTGTGTGAACATTGACTTATTCAGTACAAGTGTGCGCTTGGCCAGGCGGCTGTTGAGCGGGGATTTCTTCAACTAGGGGATGTTGGAACTGCTGCCATTAATTAGTTATCAAATTGCGCTCAAATGTTAAAAGTTAATTAACCCATTCCTCCCCACTGTCCTATATTTATATTTTCATATTTTTTTTACAATTTTATATATATATATGTATATATATATACACATACACATACACATACACA
>WUAW01006130.1:353-16256 GCA_017165845.1 Thaumetopoea pityocampa | reverse complement strand
TCGGTAGGCTGCGGCATAAGCCCCTCCTGATCAGGGGAGGTCCGTGCCCCTGTAGTGGGGATGATATGGACTGGGGATGATGATGAAACGACCTCAATATTCGAACATAAATGAGTCAGAAGTAATTAGCAATAAGTTCATTCTTTATAATTTTCTGCTGTTGTAAGAAACGAATATATTAACTACGTAAGAAAGAGAAACCATTTTAACTCAGTAATATTTTTTAAAAGTCAATAATTTAATCAGTTATATTAGATGCTTACTTACTTACTTACTCCTCTGAAGTAGCGACCCAAAATGAGTCTTGGCGTCCCAGATAAGAGATCGCCAATATTGCCGGTCTTGAGCTACCTCCTGCCAGTCAGCACTTTTAACTCTCACAGGTCAGCCTCCACAGCGACTTTCCAGCGGTACCTGAACCGATCGACGGGGCGGTGGCCATTCGGGATTCCAAGAAACACTTTTTTTATGTTGCGATCTCTCCCATCCTTTCGAGGTAGCCCATCCAGCGTAATCTATGGTCTTTGGCTTCTCTCATGATGTTAGGTTCGGCCACCAGCTCCTCAATCTCCAGGTTTTTGCAATCCTCCAGCTCCCGTCCTCTTATTATGTTTGACCCAGAACCTTCGTCATGATTTAAAATCATATTCAATGCTGATTGATTTTAATTAAACATTATGATCGATTTTCAAATACAGCGACCTACTTTACCAATCTATCTATCGTTACTATTATAAAATTTTTAAATATCAAGTTTTGTAAAATCAAGATATTTAAAAAAATCTACTCCGATCGACTAATTAAGGGCTTCTGTAACCAAATCCATCGATTTCTGTTTGTTCGAGCTTCGCGCATAAACCAGCTGGTAGATTTTGGTCAAACTGTTACAGTCTGAAAAATTACTACTCCGACTTAAATACTGCGGCATGTTTCATCAAAATCGATCCAGTAAAATTGAAGATACAGCTTAATCCCTGTTTCATTAGCCGCGGTTAGGGTACGAGAGCTCAAGTAAAAGTGGTTCTGAGGCTTTTTATATAAATGTATGATTAGCCGCGGGCAAAAACTAGTTACAAAATAAAATTATAATTTCCCTATCTATAAATTATTAAGTGTTGTGTGTGACATGTCAAGATAAAACCGTAATCGTGTTTAGTCGATTATATGGATTAAAAATTGACTTAAACTAGACAGTGATATTGATCTTTAATTGCAACTATCATTATCATCAACTCATCTGCCGCCAAGTCACTTATTAGAATGAAAGGGGTTAGGCTATATTATATAGTCCACAACGCTGTCCTAATGAAGCTTGACTGACTTCATATTATCTATTACTATTATAAAATTGTTAAATGTCAAATTTTCCAAAATCAAAAATATTTAAAAACAAACTACTCAGATCGACTAACTAAGGGATCCTGAAATCAAATCCGTCGGTGTTTGTTTATTCGGACTTCACGCAAAAACCAGTCAGTAGATTTTGGTTAAACTATTAAAGTCTTAAAGGTACCTAAAGGTTCCGACTTAAATAATGCGGCATATTTCATCAAAGTCGGTCTAGTAGAATTGAAGATACATCTTGATCCCTGTTTTAGTAGCTGCCGTTAAAGTACGAGAGGTCAAGTAAAAGTGGTTCTTAGGATTTATATAAATCTATGATTATGTCGGGATTTCCGATGTAGCGGAAAACCGATATTCACGCGGGCGGAGCCGCGGGCAGAAGCCAGTTAATAAAATTATATCGCCATCGATAATATTTCTCATGATACGATAATATTCATCTTCACCGTTAAACGTCACCAGAAGCAAGTGTTATTTCAAAAATTCAGAGGTGCCTGATTTGTATTTGAACTCATTTCGAATTGGCAAACTTAACATACATGGTCATATCACTAGTCTATTGCTGCTTCTCGACTATTTATTATACTTGTTATGTAATATACATTAAGTATTAGGCCCCTATTTATTAATCCCGTATTGAGGCGTGTCAAGATAGAATCTGATTAAATACGACNTTTTCCGATGTAGCGGAAAACCGATATTCACGCGGGCGGAGCCGCGGGCAGAAGCCAGTTAATAAAATTATATCGCCATCGATAATATTTCTCATGATACGATAATATTCATCTTCACCGTTAAACGTCACCAGAAGCAAGTGTAATTTCAAAAATTCAGAGGTGCCTGATTTGTATTTGAACTCATTTCGAATTGGCAAACTTAACATACATGGTCATATCACTAGCCTATTGCTGCTTCTCGACTATTTATTATACTTGTTATGTAATTAAGTATTAGGCCCCTATTTATTAATCCCGTATTGAGGCGTGTCAAGATAGAATCTGATTAAATACGACGAACGGGCCCTATGCTCATTAAAGAATTAATCGTTACTGTGTACAATCGGCGGCGTAACAAATATAATAAATTAACCCCGCGTATCGTAATCGATCGTATGTAGGTATCGAGATGTTGACTTTTCAATTAAGTCGACTGCCGATCTTGCGCCGACAACCGTACGATTAATCAATCGTGTCCGGACGATTCGGGGCTCGGCCCGTACCACGAGAGGTCGAGCGGAATTGTATCGAATTAATCGACTCGTATCCCAATTAACATTGAACGTGGTCTGATTTTGTTGTTACGCCGACATCCATACGAATTTGATCGTAATAATATGTATTAATAATTATTGTGATAATAATTGATCAAACACATATTTTTATACATATATACAGTCACGCCTTTTCCATGGTTCTCTGGCGGAGAATCGAACCTCGGTCTCCCGTGTGACAGGCAACGATACTGACCACTATACTACCGAAGAATTGGGGTAGGCAAACTTTCCACTTGCTACGATCGTTTGATGTAGCAAAGTAGCCACTTTACACTTTACGGGTAGCCACCCGTAGCCCACTTTTCGCCCCATGAAAAACGAGACGTGTCGGGTGACAAACCGCGACACCGCCATTTTGTAAGGTTCAAAAGTGTTAAAGTATCTCAATGCTTTCCCACGAGAAGAGGAAATAGTGAGTTAGGAAAGATGTATTGGAGAAGGTATATGGAATTTGAGAAAAGGAGTATAGGATAGAGGATAGTACTATCTCGGAAAGAATAAGAAGAGACAGTAGTAGCTCGGGTGGCCGGAGTCGCTTACCCGTAGACTTAAGTCTATTTGTCGGACAGGCTAAAAACTAAGTACTACCTGACCGTATTTTATATGAAATATTTATATGATTATCATAATCTCTATGTGCTCTGTGTGCTAAATCACTCGTGGCATGGCCTATATAGCTTCACACATCAATAAATAATATAGTTCTTTTCAGTTAGGCTAACAAAGACGATACAAAATACATAGCAAGTACAACTATGTAATCCAAATTGGGTAAAATATAAATTAAAATCCATTGTAACCTATACTATTATACAAGTTTTATATGACAAATTTTAAATGAGAAATGTTGTAAATTAAACATTTAAATAACTACACAGGTCGACTAATTAAGGACTTCTGAACTCAAATCCGTCCGTGTATGCGTTTGTTCGATCTTCACGCAAAAACCAGCTGGTATATTTTGGTCGAACTTATTTCTTCTTGGCGTTATTAATCCCAGATTCCATTCTCAGGGTCCACCTTTTATAATATTTCATGTGATGTGGCTATAATGGGTTTTATCATGGTGCGACGGCCGTCTGACCCCTATAGCCCCAAAAACGGGGATCAGTTCGCCAGAGCCTCGTTCGTTGGTCAGCAGGGTGCACCACCATTTTGTATCTGTTTTAATCGCAATTATTGGAAACACGAATAATATAAAACTTATGACACAAATTCATCGAAGCCATACCGTATTCTATCAATTATTGTTTTAATTGATTACAAATCGTATTAAATCAACTCGACTATTCCGAACAATCGAATGAAAATGTATCGATTAGTGAGTTATTTGCCTGTGGTTTAGGTCTATCTATCATTGCCTACATTTCGATTGGACGCCGAATAGTCTATGCACGAAGTAATTACGTTTAACATCAATCTTGACCTCGTTTAGGTGAAATTGAACATTGCACAAATTAAATGAACAGTGTTTTAGTATCTTTAGGTACAGATTCGATTTAAAGTCGATTACTTTGGTTTTTTCTTTCTTCACTCACTAGCTAAAAGCCCGTAGTAGCTTCGCCTGCATTTACATCTATTACAATGCTGATAAAGATGATTAGTTTCGGGTACTCGTAGATTAATATATTAGTATTATAAACACAGAAGCGATTTGCTTCTAACGTTCATAATATGTCCAGCCAAAGACTGGAATAATCTTCCTGCGTCGGAATTTTCGTCCGATTATAATATTGGTGTCTTTAGAACAAGAGTGAATAGGTTTTTATTAAGCTAGTACGTTTTACCACCCTATCGTTACATCGCCACTTACTCGTGCCATCAGGTGGAATTGTAATCAAGTACGAGTACTACTTTAAATATAGTAAAAAAAAACTCTCTGTGAAGTTGTGTGTAATTTCAAAAAAATAAATCAATTCTCTGGTTAAAACCGTCAACAAACAGACAAACACACTTTCGCGTTTTATAATAAATGCATAGTCACTACATCGTGAGAGTAATCCGTAGCACCATAAGCCTACTATTTAAAGGTCTCCAAATAGAATCTCCTCCTACTGCAGGATCAAAAAAAGATGTGTTTAAATTACGATCTGTAAGTAATATACACGTAGTAGTAGCTCCTGCTAAAACGGATAATTATAATAAAAGGAGAAAAAGCTGTAATTCCAACTGCTCAGACAAATAATAGTATTTGTTGGAATGATATATTATTAAATCGTATATTAATAATTGTTGTAATGAAATTGACAGCTCCTAAAGTAGTTGAGATTGCTGCTAAATGAAGAGAAAAAATAGCTAAATCGACGATACATCGAAACGGACGCCATCCAATTAGAACGCGTAAATATAGTGTGGTTGAGCTCCAAAATCTGCTGTAAAGAAGGCTCGGAACTGATTTAAAATATACCGGTATAGGTTTTTAATGGTTTCGTATATGGTTTTCGTTCAGAACGAAATAACATAAACATTTCGTCCTATAACCCAAATAAACCGGTTAAAGTCAAACGCTGCAGTTAGTAAAATAGCACACTCCTGAGCCTTTATTCTTGGTGGCGTTATATCAAATAAATTTCAAAGATATGCCGGTTAATAACGGTTAATGACCGTTGACCTTAAACAGGACTACTGCAGGATAACGTGTAAATATAACGCTTTGAAAGAACCAAACCGAAATGATTATGATCCTACGTACTTATGGCCAAACCGGTTTGAAAATTTGACCAGTTTCTGAGCCCTTTCTGTAAATATCAAATACTTACGCTATTTTTAAAACAGTATCCATACTGCTAATTTCCAAATTTACAACAGCACACCATTTGGATTTATCGTCAGTGGGCCGATAAGAACATGTTGCGATCTCTGATACTATCGCCGTGGCACCAGCTTTAATAATAAATAACATCACTCCATCTCGTTTCGTGGGTGTTGTAAGAACCAGCTAAATAATGCACCAGGTTAAATGGGCAATAGCGTTATCTTGCGATTCAACCAATAACTACTGCGATCTGGAAAAGGAAATCACCCTAGAAGATCAGATCCCTCCCTTTCACGAGTATGGAAGACCATCTACAGCTGAACTTTCACAGCCTGATTATGATAATGCACATTTCAAACAGTTCAAGTGGTACGGAGATACAATTTAGTTAATGGTTTTTTTTTTAAATTTAAATTGTCTTACCCGCGGCTCCGGTCGCATAAACCATTTACCAACTCGGAAACTTTTCCGAGGGTCCTCAAATTCATAAATTTAATCAGAAAGTCTTTGCAATATTATAACTTCTCTTTTTTAACCGATTGCAATAAAATTTAATCCTATTTCAGATTAATCAAAATCCCCGTCAAAATCCGTTCATTGGTTTTTACGTTTCAAACAGACAAAAATTCGTAAATTTTCTCCATATCGATAAGGAAGTATATCCGAATAAAATTCTCCAAAAAATATTCAATGTACACATTTGGTTCAATTACGGTTTTATTATAGTATAGATTTTAACCGTTGATTTTTAATAGTGCTCGGCATGCGTTTTATGGGCGCCATCTTGTATCATTATGAGTAGTAGTAGTTTCTTTCGTCCATATAGACAGGCGAAGGAACAAAGCCATACTGCCAAGTCTTGAGATTTAAATATTTGTATTATTATGACTCGTTACATGCCATGCGTCATTTACATAATATTCAACGCATATTATTAATCCTGGCTATTTAATAGTTGTGGTTTCGGTTGCATCTATCGACAGTTTGCGGCGACTTGTGGCGTGATTCTGATCGGATAATGTCGGTCGCATACAAATCTACCACACCGTCGGAATATGTTATTGTGGTAACAATAATTAGCTTAGACAAACCAAACCTTTTTGAATTCGGAAGTTGTGGAGCGTATTCGCTACAAATAGTATTTTTAAGAAGTTTTGACAGCACCCGGGTGAACCATCATTTAAAGTTTTATTTTAGTGTTTTATATTAGTTTATTGTGATGTTTTGATAAGTAAAATTGGTGTTGTGTATCAATTGTCAGTAATAAGGAACAATGTTGAAACATTAGATTAAAACTGCGACTAACATTGTAAAGTGCCTATATTTTTTTTTTCAAGGCAATATGCAATCTTCGAATTAACGTCAAAACTTCCAAGAAGCGATAAAATGTAGTACAAAAGCATTTTATTGTTAAATTCACGAAAATATGTATTAAAACGATGACTTGGCATAAAAGTCTCAGTCAGACAGACCAGGACATAAAATACTTAAAAAATTACGTTTTAAATTTCTAAGTTCTCCTATTATTTCATACACTCAACACTGGCAAAAATGACGTAATTTTCAATCGATTACTGTAATAAAAAAGTAAAGAAGAAGATAACGCAACAAGGAGGACTTATGAAAACTATAAGACTACCTTTAAATTTGCACAATGGCACAACGCTTCGAGGTGACTTAAAAAAAGAAAAAAAATGCATTTTAAGTTTACGTCTGACATTCCAAACACTACATAATAAGATTAATCGTATTTGCCGAATGATTTATAGTTTTTCAAACGACAAAGAATTTATATTTTTTTTTTTANGGCAACAAGGAGGACTTATGAAAACTATAAGACTACCTTTAAATTTGCACAATGGCACAACGCTTCGAGGTGACTTAAAAAAAGAAAAAAAATGCATTTTAAGTTTACGTCTGACATTCCAAACACTACATGATAAGATTAATCGTATTTGCCGAATGATTTATAGTTTTTCAAACGACAAAGAATTTATATTTTTTTTTTTAGAATACAATTTCTATTCCATTCGTAATTTTATTGAAAATAAATTTACACCGCACGACACCGACCGCCTCAAAGGCTTTGTATCAGGGGCGGAACGTGATTGCGGCTTGCGGTCTATGGCAGACGCACCCGATTAGATTAATAACTGCCGCATTGGACAGCGGTGTGCTAGCACAAACCGATCCCGACACGACACCGATACGATCAGTACGTTAGTGATGACACAACACTGAAGATATATTTCTTCAGCTAGTTACTGTCCGATCTTTAGCTAGCCCACGATGATCTGATAAATGGATTAATGCGATATTAGCTTAAAAACAAGGTAAAAATATATGTACAAGGTGCATAGTATTTTTTGCTTTTATTGTACAGTGAACTGAGACGATGTTATCTTTTAAAGAAGTGGTGGGTATTATTTTGTTTTTGTATATATAAACGAAAAAGATATTAATATAATTAAGGTTCCTTACTCTCCCAATGACTTGCCCATGTAAATATTCAACACAATTTTTATGAAGATATTATAATTGAACTTCCCTGTTCTGTTTCTACAACTAAGCATATTGCTAAAGTCATCAGTGCCTAAAACAGTCTTGCTGCTAAACTTTTTTTTTGATAAAATGAAGGAATCTTATCCATAGTTATTAATATTTCTAGTTATAGTTATTTTTTGTCTGATTTTTACCTCGTCGTGGTCTCAACTCTTGAGCCATTTTTTTTTAATTTCTTAGGAAAGTTGATACGTATCATCATTTCCATCACAAATTTAATGCAAGCCAAGTTGCAAGCTACAATTAGGAATAAAAATATCCAAATTTTTTAAAGCTCGAAGCTGGTGATTGTTTTCAGTATAATAAACTTACTTCTGTCGAATTTTACAACGCCTTAGAACAATAGCTGTAGAGATATCGTGAGTCGAAAGTAAAGGATGAACATTATTGCTGACGTGGATTTACCATTGAGGATGCGATCGGTCAAATCCGGATCGGATAAATAAAATGGTAGTTGCGAAAATTATTCTCTGCGCCGCCTAGTATAACTTTATCTCAAAACTAATCCAATCAAAACTGCCTGTTACAAACCAAACATTGTGTGGTAGATCGAGTTCCAAATTGACAATATTGAATTTAGATCATAGTTGGCTGCTCGCTATCAATATAGCTTTCTGATTAAATTAATAACAATTAGATATGTTAGAGACAATACAAATAAATTAACATGGTGACACGGAATAGGGTACAACTGAGCAAATTTCGATCTATTGATCGAAGTTTGATATTTAAAGTATTCTATTGATATTTAAAGTAGAACCGTTTAGATAGGCCATATTTGATAATTCATCAAAATAACCTTTTAATGGCGGCTATATAATAGTATTTTTAACTAGCTCTTGCCCGCGTCTCCGCCCGCCTGAATGTCGGTTTTTGGCTACATGAGAAATCTCAAAACAATCCTAGATTTATATAAAAAGCCTAAGAACCACTTTTACTTGAGCTCTTGTACCTTAACGGCGGTTACTAAAACAGGGATCAAGCTGTATCTTCAGTTCTAATAGACCGATTTTAATGAAACATGCCGCAGTATTTATATCGGAAGAATACCTTTAAGATTATAATAGTTTTAGTTTCTTTCTACCCGCTGGTTTTTGCGCGAAGCCCGAACAAACAAGCACATAAATATACAAACAATCAAACAGACATCGATAGATTTGGTTCCAGAAGCCCTTACTTAGTCCATCTGAGTAGTTTGTTTTTAAATATCTTTGATTTTTGAACATTTGTCATTAAACAATTTTATAATATCAGAAATTAAATTTATTAAATGATTAAATGATCAGAGGTTCCCAGATTTTTTTTTCTCATAGACCTCTTTCAAAATTTTGCTGGTTCCGGTGGACCCCCTGCAGCTACATTTCTATCATATTCCCAAAAATCGACAAAAAATGTGAATATTAGATCTAACTATAAAAATTTGTGTACGCCAACGTAGACCCCCGTCGAGTCTCGTGGACCCCTGGGGGTCCACCTGGACCACTTTGGGAACTAAGGGTATAGATAGATAAAGTTAGAGCGGCAAGTTGCTGTGTCGCGCCGCCATAATAACAGCGTCACTTATCTTCCCACAAATTTTCCCGTGGTGCTGCGAGAACCAGCTGAGAGTGTGTGGAGGAGGCTCATGTCCAGCAGTGGACTTCTACAAGCTGGTAAAGATAAAGAACAACGTCACTGTTGCACATCACGCAACATCTTTTTTAATCTCTCTGCAGAACTCCCTATATTATGTTTCTAAATTTCCAGTGAAAATGCCAATTTTATGTTTGTTTCTGACATTCAATTGTTCCTTTACCAGCGTATTTTATTCATACTTTTCTCACCGATCCGTAATAGTTTTTTCAAATATCAAATATATATTTATTTTCATAATGAAAAAGAAGGCAATTTTACGATTTACTTGAACAATATACATCTTAGTATTACTAAACTGACAGATGTCGAACTTGCCCTATTGAAATGGCCTTACTTTATTTTCTGCTTGTCACCCACAGAACTACACCGCATAACATCTGATCTATACATATAATAAAATCGTAAACGAACCGTGTCTGTACAATGAATATTTTTTCAAAAAAAAACCATCCGTACAGGTTGGAGTTATGTTACCGGAGCCAAAAATATAGTTTTTAGAAATTTTGTATGTGCGTTTGTGCACGCTAATCTTAGAAACGGCTGAACCGATTTGAATGCTATTTTTACTGTTGCATTGTGGCAAGCTTCCTCTAATATTTGGTGTTTGTTTCATCTATCTATCATTAATCATTCATTCTTATTAAGATCGAAGAAAATTATTTATGTATAATTTCGCGGACGGAGTCGCGGGCACAGCTAGTAAATAATAAAATAATAATTATAACCATCATCATTTACTTCTGATCACAGACCAAGTACAATAAAATAAATAATTTAAGGTATGTTAACAAAATTGGTTTTAGTAAGACTTGTGAGTGTATTAGATTTAAATTAAACCGGCCGTACAGATCAGGTCTCCTCTCGTAAAATATTGTAACAAAACTGAACCTTTTTTGTAAAATAAGAATTGTAACAAATCATAGCCGAAGCAATACCAATACATTAGCGATTGGTGACGTCAGTAATTAGTACATGTGTGCACGTAGGTATTTAGTATATGTATTTGCGCACGCTCGTGTGTGTGTGTGTGTGTGTGTGTGTATGTGTGTGTGTTTTTGTGTGTGTGTGTGTGTGTGCACTTGTGTGAACGTGTGCGTTGTATGTGTGTGTGTGTGCCTCTTTATTAAACCTCTTTATTGCCACCTAAAATCGTATATGTAACTAACGTATGATANGTATGTGTGTGTGTTTTTGTGTGTGTGTGTGTGTGCACTTGTGTGAACGTGTGCGTTGTATGTGTGTGTGTGCCTCTTTATTAAACCTCTTTATTGCCACCTAAAATCGTATATGTAACTAACGTATGATATACATCATGTGACGATAGTTAGATATCGAGAGATATCGAGGTACCGGAACAAGTTCAAATTCATGATTCATTATAATGAAGATATATTGTTGCTTCTATTCATCCTACATAAAGTTTCTTAACTCACTGATAGTGGCAATACAATACACAGCAATCGATCAAGTTATGCATCGCATCGCGTACCGATTCTGAACAAACTGGTGTTGAAATACATGATTCATTTTATATACTAGCGTTTTCCTGCGGCTCCGCCCGCTTTAATGTCGGTTTTCCGCTACATGGGACATCCCGACACAATCATACATTTATATATAAAGCCAAAGAACCACTTTTACTTGACCTCTCGTACCTTAACGGTGTCTACTAAAACAGGGATCAAGCTGTATCTTCAATTCTACTGGACCAATTTTAATGAAACATGCCGCATCATTTAAACTGAAATAGTACCTTTAAGACGCTAACAATTTAACTAAAATCTACCTTCTCATTTTTGCGTGAACAAACAAACAAACAAACATCGACGGATTCGGTTTCAGCCCTGAATCAGTCGATCTGAGTAGTTTGTTTTTAAATATCTTTGATTTTTGAAAATTTGAGATTTAACAATTTTATAATGGTATAGATATAGATACACAGCCACTTACCATCCTGAATAAAAATTATCAGAGTATCTTATTCATTGGCGGAACACAACAATGAATGATACCGATCAGACTTAGTACCTAATGAAAGGACTTCATCAATTTCATAATAATTACGCATCATGCAGAGGTACATTCTGAAGAAACTGATGTTGAAAAATCCATCTTGAAAAATAATATATTTTATCGCCTAGTTCATTGTCATATCTAGGTAAACTGTAGTGTAACCACACCATTTCACGCGATTATTTAGGCGGTAATTTAATGCCATAATTATGGCGATAACAGGCGGTAGACGGTAAAGGTGGTGTGGTCGTAACATAAGAAATTTTTTTTAAAATGGTTTCAGTGAGAATTGACCCCCAATAAACAGACTAACTTACAAACTTTACCTCTTTGTAATATTAGTGTGGATTGGTGGTTCATATATAAATTTTGTATTAAATTTTTATCGAAGAACCGCTAGTTCGTCTTGAGAGATATAATCTATAAGAACCTTGGGAAAAAAATGCCAAGATTTTTTTAATATGCTTAACCTACATTGAAACGATCGTGGTAAAATAGTCTTTACCGCTTTCGAGATAGGCCGTATAGGGTATTTATATGCAAAGTGCATTCGGTTAAAGCCGATGTATGAACGGATAGAGGGTCGTAAATCTCGCGCGGTCTCTCCTACTCGTGTTTCGGCTGTATAAAATTTGTTCACACGACACTATCTATTATCGTAGCGTGAATTTAAACAATAATAGCGTTTCTGCTGTTTATCTTTGTTTGCATCGCTCTGTAGTGATATATCGCGTGGACTAACGCGACTATTAATTAGTCAAATAAACAAATATCACCTGGAACAATTCAGGTGCTTTGTTACAAAAAAATAAATGTTTTAAACCAAAGAAAGAAACATTTATTCAACTTACACTTGTATGTTTACAAATTTGTGAACAATACTTTATCGATAAAAGGAAACGTTTGCTGTGTTCGAAAGAATTTGCCGTAACTAAGACCCAACTGAAGAAAACGTTTACTGTGCTCGAAAGAATTTGCAGTAACTAAAACCCAACTGAAGAAAACGTTTGCTGTGCTCGAAAGAATTTGCTGTAACTAAAACCCAATATTTTACTAGAACTAAATAAGTCATTGCAAACTAAAAAAAAAATCATAGCCTTTTAACCAGATATATGAATACTTTTTACCAAATAGTATCATACGTGCATCTTATCTGGTTAAAAGTTGTTCTTTCATTTTCTAATTTTACAAAGGTAAAATAAACTACTGAAAATTTGAGTTTTATCTACCCACAGCAAATACGTTTTCTTTCATTGATATGAGGAAAATTTGAAAGGATTACCACTGCTATGGTACTTATCCACAGCGCTGATTTTCATCTGGGCGCGTGAGCAAAACATTTATATTAGCTTTTACATTGATCAGGCGCAGAAGTAAGATTACGTTCCAACATACATATAATGACAACAGTATGTACATATATTAAGCCGAAATTTTAAACTAAATTTAAATTATAAAACATTATTATGATAGAGCTTTATATATCGTTCATCCAATAGAATAATGACGTAATTGCAAAAAAGTTAAAATTTTATTTTGTGTTTAATTTGGATGATTTGTTGTTTAATATGGATTTTTTTCGAGAATGATCAAATCATTAATAATAATCTATAAATAAATCATGAAAAACCATGATAATTGATATGATTTACAAAATGGGTATAATCCAATTTTAAACTGAAACGCTTCTTCTGATAAATTGCAAAAATGTAATTATGTCATTGTTCTATTGGATGGTCCTATGTAGATTACGACTACGTTGCTGCTCCTGAAGACGTGATTTGTTATACCTATAGTGCCTATGATTGTGGAAACTAATCGCATGATGATTATGACTTAACCTACATTAACGTCAACACTGTCTAAAGTTCGACTGGTAGAAAATGCCTTAGGCGTTAAGACCGCCCATATACGATTAATGTGTTTGGCGATCTACTTCACTAAGTAGTACCACACATGCTCAACAGATGGCGCAGGATTAAAGTAACGATATTAGAAGTCTGAATCACGCGAATGAAGTTTAATAGCGACTTAGTGTATATACAACGTCTCGACAGTGTGTGAAGTGTAAATAGTGTTTGAAGTGTAAATAGTGTATGAAGTGTACATTGACAACTGATTGATTCAGTGCTTACCTACTATTTAGACATTCATGTACTTAACGGAGAAGGAAAGCTTCATGAGGAAATCTGCATGCCTGTATGCATGGGTGTGTGAAGTCTACTAACCTGTACTAAACCAGCGTGGTAGACTACGGCCTAATCCCCCTCCTGATCAGGGGAGGTCCGTGCCTTTGAACTGGGGACGAATATGGACTGGGGGTGATGATGAAGTAAATAAACACATAATTCAAGTATTAAATATGTTTTTCTTTCATTTTGAATCTGACATAAAATATAGCGGGCGTTTATCGAGAGCGGACAAATGCTCGCTACAAAGACCCCATGAATTACGGCAACTGCCGCTATTAATCAGACGATCACATCATAACCTTGCGGTGTTGTGACCTCGGCGATTTTTCAAAACTTGAAATATGCCGTGAACGTGACAAAGGCTCGGAAGTTCTTGATAATTTCTTATGTCAAGGTGTTAGAATTTATTACGATTAATGGCGTCGGTGTTGATAATAGTTACTATATATACTCTAGTGCTTTATTTATCCTCTTTCGATTTGTAGTTCCTCAGTTCTAATCTGGCCATGTAGCAATAAGTATTCAGCATTTCATTATAATGTTAAAAGTTCTCCAAAGCTTTTCCTCTTAAAGAGGAGACCAATGTCCAGCTGTGGCCTTCCAGACGCTGATAATGATATGTGGCCCCATGAATACATCAGTTCCGGATCTATTGAACACTACTTTCGGTTTATTAGGTTACCTCTTGAATAAATAAAAGCTATTAAAACATGTTTATTTAAATACTAGCTTTTGCCCGCGGCTCCACCCGCGTGAATCATAGATTTATATAAAAAGCCTTAGAACCGCTTTTAATTGAGCTCTCGTACCTTAACGGCGACTACTAAAACACGGATCAAACTGTATCTTCAGTTCACTGGATCGATTTTGATGAAACAAGCCGCGGTATTTAAGTCGGAATAATACCACCTTCAAGACTATTACAGTTCGACCAAAATCTACATGCTTGTTTTTTACGTTAAGCTCGAACAAACTTCGACGAATTTGCTTTCAGAAGCTATTAATTAGTCGATGTGAGTAGTGGTTTTTTTAATGACTTTGATTGATAGAATTTGACATTAGACAATTTTATAATATTATATAAAATAGATCTATTTGACCAGTTTCAAACCTTAGTCCAAAACCATTTAAATGTGTTTAATTTAAAAATTATTTTTCTACTATTATCGTATAAGGGAGAGAATGCTTAAATACGCTGACAAAGAATTAAACACTCCATCATCATATCAGCCCACAGATGTCCACTACTGATCATACGCCTCCTGTAATCATCACTCACCGAGCGGCTACATTCACCAATTGGCTGCGACCTTCACCGTTTACTGTAGTAAAATGGCTATCCGCAGTCCACGTTTCGCCCCCGTGGGCAACAAGACGTGTCGGGTGGCGAACCACGACGCCGCCATTTTATAAGGTTCAAAAGTGTTAATGTTCCTCATTGCGTTCCCACGGCTTAGTGGAGAAGAAAAAAAACAGGATGAGGTAGGAAATGTGTATTGAACAGGGAATATGTAATTTAGGAATAGGACTATAGGGTATAGGATACTACTATCTCGGAAGGACTAAGAAAGAGAATTGCGGGTAAAAGCTAGTTTAATTATAATAAAATAATACTCTGACCTATCACACGAGAACAGTACTAAATCTCCCTTGATATCCTATTAAGATAATAATCAGCAATTCGCAAACATCGCCCGTAATCGTACCCACGGTCCCCATAACTAATCCCTGCGGATTTGAGTCATACATTTTTGGTAGGATTAATTAGGATTCCTCTGTAACAGTTTGTGATATGAGATTATGCCGCTAAACATTGCCATTACGTTTAGGCGGGTCGGAATTCATTTTTATGTAAGTACTTTAGGGTCCCACGCACGATTAGTTGACCGTAATAAATAAATAAATATATATAGTCACATGAATCATGATCCTGAAAATTGGCGGCAAAATCAAACAATTTTAGGCAAATTAACACTTTCATAATATAAATTAACAATTCATGATATAAAACAATATTAATAATTGTCCATTAATCCATGATATTGTGATGCGCAATGATATTGTCGCGCGTGGGTGGTAAACACTGGATGTACCTGCAACTGGCGTGTCTCCGATAATGAGCCGTATCG
>WUAW01006127.1:23369-34836 GCA_017165845.1 Thaumetopoea pityocampa | reverse complement strand
ATATATATATATATATATATATATATATATATATATATATATATATATATAATATATATGTGTGTGTGAAGTGTGCCTATGTGGTGGATTATATAGCTTAACCCCTCTCATTCTGGGAGAGACCCGTACTTTGCGACGAGACAGTAAATGGGATAATAATGATGAAGAAGTAAATAAATTATTAAAATTATTCTTTACGTAAAGCAATCGTCTCGCTCTGTAAATTATTGTCATCGTAGTATTATTTTTAGTAAGAAACAACTTTATAAAGCGGCTTTTCTTCGGCAAACAAACGTTTTAATTACAAAATCGATAATTTTACACATGAATAGTTTGAGCTTTGATGAATTGCCTTGTGAAGTATTGTGTATTGTTGTTGTTTGAATAAATTTTAACAAGTATATTTATATATTTTATTTGCCTTTTTATTTTATTAATGTGTCTTCAAAATATTTATTGGGCTTGTCCGAATAAATGTTTTTTTTTTCTTTTGTTCTTTTTTTCTTCCTTCCTTCCTTCTATCTTTCTTTCTTCTTTCCTTTCTTTCTAATGATCATGTTTGCCTTCCAGACCATTGAAAGCTAAACAGTTATAAATATCACAACATTCATACAATTCTGTAATCTAAATAATATCTGGAAAAACAGCTTGCGATAAGATCACCCAATGTACGTTTAATGTTTAAAATTTTGTGCGATAAATTCTATTAATTTTATGCAATAAAGAATTCTGATATAGACAAATATAAATCTGATTAAATGGTCTGAATAAATATTATTTAGTAATAGTTCAGGAATGAGATAGCTATCTTATGGGTATTGGACGAGTTTATTCAGTAATAGCTCAGGAATAAGATAACTATCTTATGGGTATTGGACGAGTTTATTCAATAATAGCTCAGGAATAAGATATTTTATGGGTATTGGACGAGTTTATTCAATAATAGCACAGGAATAAGATAACTATCTTATGGACGAGTATCTCCGTTAAGCTTTCCTGCGAACAGTGATACTGAGACACTAGCCAGGATTTAGTAAATTATGTGCATTTTGAAACATGGAACTGCCATAGAATTGTTTGCGTACTTTAGCTGGAGAAAATAGGATACTAAGGCTATATTATTATTCTTTATGCCAAGAAGGGATTTACAATAATCTCCATACTCGGCAGGCGTTTTGGAGATCGCATTAACATTTGAAGAAATTTACAAGATAACGCTGATGTCAGTTATCCCGGTATATCTCTTAGCTGGTCCTCTTAGGATCCACGAGATGAGATAGTGACATTATTATACCGATACCATACCACAAGACAGTATTGCCACTTACAGTCAACCAGTAAGCCGTAACCTCGCTGAATGTAATGGTAAATATGCTATAACATTCTCTAGATTTACGCCCACATTACTCCAAAATCGGCTATTTTCTTTGTCGTTTTTAAGTGCGACAAATAACACGGGAATGGAACTCGCTACTTTATTTGCTTTAGGCGTAAAGACCCTCGTCCACCAATATTGGTCGGACGGCACGAAAAATACGCATTACAGGCAAATATTTTTTATCATTCTAAGCACAATTCTAAGCAAGGATAGGCCTACATTAACGTTAGCTACAATGCACTCATTAACGAGTATGTAGTTTTAAAGTTTAAAAGTAATTCTTTGGTCGGTTGCGGCGAATTGAATAATCCCTAAATTAATTAGAAAGCCACTTGAATTTGTTTAGTGGTTAAATAGTGCGCAAGGGTCAGTCACCAAATCCCCACAAAGTTCGCGATGTCAAAGTTATCATCAGGCTTGATCCCGTTCACCGCTGCGAAGAAACGGAGCAGGTGAGCTGTGTTAACCCTGCTTTAGATACGTGGGCTGAGTCCTTAGGGGGCGTCCATTAATTTTAAATATTTTCTGAACCTCCCCCCCACCCTCCTTCTCCCCCGGTGAAATGTCACTAGATTTGGTTTGACCCCCACTCCGACCTCTAATCTCACGTAAGATTTTTCAAAATTTATATTTTTAGTGTACATGCATTGGATTAATTTAGGCCGGCAACGCACTTGCGATCCCTCTGGTGCTGCGGGTTTATTCATTTGCGGGTTGCGGGTGTGCCGACCTACTTCACTACGTAGTACTACGCATTTTCAACAGATGGCGCAGTAATAAAGTAATAACATTAAAAGTCTGAATCACGCGCATGGAAATTAATAGCGACTTAGCGTATATATAACGTCCCAACATCAACCATTGAGGGCAGTGGCAGGCCCCGACAGGTCACCACCCGTCGGGTTGGAAGATCTTCCCTTTTCCGATACTGCCACTCCTACCACACTACGACGTAGTACGACGACGTACTAGCTGGTGACGTAGTACGGGATTCTATAGGCAGCGGTGATCTCTTAACATTAGGTGACCCGTGTGCCTGTGTGCCCCGTCTTACATAAAAAAGAGAAACACAATTTAATTCATATTTTTATAATATTTAAGCCTATTATTCAAGATTGCTTAGATCGTAGTCTACTGTGCTGCTTTGCAGCATTCGAATAACGACGATAAATATTATTGTATCAGATTTTGCTATAATTTAGCCAAGAAATATGTTTTACTTTATTTAAACTCAATTTTCTCGCAATTTTACAGATTTTTTCTGAAAAAAAAGTACGTGTTATTTGCCGTCACCTCCCTCTCCCCTACGTGAGATTGGGTGAGATTCAGCTAGACCCCCTTTCCACTTGAACACCTCACGCAATTAATGGACGCCCTTTTACCTTTCAATCCACAAATCAAAACTCTAAACTCAAGGGTCCGTCAACCAAACTCGCATAATCATTTGCAATATAGTCCACAACATCCATCCGTAGTGGAGTTAGATGGTGATCGTTGTGCTCCTGGCTCCATCATAAATAATAGTTTACTACTAGGGAGTACCAACCAAATATGATGGAAGTGCCAAGGGTGGAATAACCACCATTTGATTCCACTGTGGGTAAGTTGTGGACTGTATGATGCGGAAACGTGTCTATACCTGAAATTGGATGCCCGCCAACATCTGATAGGGGGGCCTTTGAAATCGCGGACATAAAAGGTGGAGGCCATTAGCATCCATACGTCTGATCCCTAAGGTGACAAGCGTAGCTCTTGCTGTCGTGAGTGGCCTAAGGTGATAGGTTCAGGAGGAGCAAGTTTATAGTACTCAAGTGTCATCTACAGCACATCCCGAAGCGTCTTCAAAGTATCAATGGGATCTGTTATGGCGACATAATCATAATTGTGATGTGGTACGGTAAGAAATTCATACCATATTTTGCCCTACCCATGGTGGGCACCAACCTTATAGCGTTGAGCCAAAGCTATAACACAGTGGTGAAATATTATCCTACCATAAATACTTTTATGAATAATAGCCTGTGTATTTGGAGCGTGACATTGTTGCGTACGACGTAGGTGAGGGGCCTTCGTCGGTATGATAATGTATTGAGGTTCTAAATCCACGATGACAGCATGAAATATCGCTTACAGACTATCACGAGGAAAATAACTTGACCGTTCATACTCCACAGGAGAGTCATCATGTTTGTGCTTGCTTATGCCTTTAAATCTGAAGGTTTTGGGTAGGAATGCTCTGTGTTTTGTATAATACTGAATCTCCCTGAGGGATATGATCCAGAATTAAATATTCACAGGAAAACTAGAGTCGTCGCTGACCGTGTCAGCTATGTTTCTTGATATAGCGTTGAAGAGTCTATAGTTCTCAGATCTGGGGTACGCCAAACCTATACGATCCATTGGCTTTCCGGCTAATGTAAAAGAGCAGCATACGTATTTTTTTTTTATATAAGAGGGAGGCAAACGGGTAAGTGGGTCACCTGATGGTAACTGATCACCGCTGCCCATAGAAACCCGCAACACCAGGGGTATCGCAGGCGTACTGCCAGCCTTCAAGAAAAGTGTAAGCTCGTTTTTTGACGATCCTCAAGTTGTACCTACTTGGAGAAAACAGCCGCTGGCAGCTCATTCCATAGGATGGTGGTGCGTGGAAAGAAATTGCGCGAGGAACGCACAGTAGTAGACTGTCAACTATCCAAGTGATGACAGTGAAATTTTAAATGTATTCCATGATTTTGACCTCTGTGTCACTGTTCCTACACGTCGTCCTGTTGGATAAGTTTATCATGTAAATATCCATTATCATCACCAAACCATCTACTGTCCTACTGTAGGTCACGTGCCTCCTCTCAGAATAATAGGGTTTAGGCTGTAATTCACCAAGCTGGCCTAATGCAGCTTGCCAGATTTCATATGCTTCAGGCACATAGGTTTTTTTACCATGTTTTCCTTCACCATTCGAAGCGAGTTATAATAATTTCAATACTCACATAATTTCGAAAATGCAGAGAAGCATGCCTTGATTTCTAACTTGGAATTTAACACTTGGAATGTAAAGTAAATTTACTGTATTCGCAAACGAAGTAAATTACCACTAGGTTTGTTTAATGTAATATTAAAACTCAAGTTTTGAAAGTCACATCAACGAGGCCAGCAAAAATATATTAAAAAATTATTGTGGCTATACTTATATTTCATTATTATATAAGTACATGAAATAACCATTAAGTTATATCTGTTTCATTTAAATCAGAGATCCCCAAACTTTTAGGTCTTATAGACCACTTGCCATATTTTTCTATTTTAGAGAGACCCCCCTACCTAACTAATACTGCTTATTACCTTCAAATGTGTTTTTGACAGCTAGCATGGACCTCTTGCAGGTTATCGTCGACCCCTGGGGGTCGATATAGACCACTTTGGGTATCAATGATTTAAATTTATATTTACACCTAAAGATATATTCGTATTAAAATTACCTCTAAGCGCTTCTACAAGGCAGCGCAGCTGTTGCTTGCAAAGTCCAAGTAGTTTGTGAATATTTCGATTACCCCATTTGCCAATGGACTTTATGGAGTATGACAAACTTTGTGTGTGGTCGTCTTGTAATATATTTCTCGATACGTGATGTTAGTGAGTCATGTGTTCTAATAGCTATTGGTCCTTCGAGCATTATTTTATATTTGATATCAAATAGAAGAGCTATAATAGCTCCTTTTTTGTAATTATAGTTGGGATTGTAATGAGTACAAATACGCATGTTTTGTACAAAATATATTTTTATTTTTTAACATTTTCTTAAGATTAAAATGCTAACAAATTCTAATTATTTGCAAACGTAAAGCAAATTTACTGTATTTGCAAACGAAGTAAATTATAACTAGGTGTGTTAAATCTAATATTAAAACTCAAGTTTTAAAAGTCACATCAACGAGACCAGTAAAAATATATCAAGTAAAAATTTATTGTGGCTATACTTAAATTTGATTATTATATAGGTACATAAAATAATTACAGATGAAGCTTACTTCAACTAAAATTTAAACTGGCCACGATGACATTTTCACAAATTCATCAGAGTTTTCTGTAACATCTAAATTAGAATTTTAAAAGCAGACTATTACGGCAGTAAAAATAGAAGCAATATATTCGCTAACTGTGAAAAATATTAAATTTAAGCTAAGTAATAATTAAAACTAATCGTATTTATTGAGAATATGAATATTCAAGAAATAAATATGTTAATACAGGGATTACAAAATAGGCACACTAATACAAAAGTCCTATAATTGCAACAAACAAATAACTAATAACAGTCACAGTACGATAGCACTTAGAATTGCCATCAGCTAACTTCGTTAATCGAACGTAAATGAATGAATATTGACTATCTGTTAGAATGTCTTTACAGAAACTAATAAGCAAAATTATTTCACACAATTAAGATTCATAATTTAACGCAGTAATGACATTCATTATTCGGATTCCTGATTCAAATCGAAACTGATAAAAGACTGCGTTCGAAGTGGCAACGAATAGGTGTGAAGGAATGAAATACGTTTATTGCTATTATACGAGCAAGCATCGTTATAATCTCCGATTTGTGTTCCTTCTTGGGGGTCTAAACGTTGTATTGGTCAGTATTAGCTAATTGTATCTACAGCATAAATAAGTAGAAATGGCAAATCAGACACTTCTAATCGCCAAGTCACACGTGACTTATCGAATAGAAGTGTGATTCCAATAATTTTTTTCCTTTCTATTAGCGATAACGATTGTCGAATGTCAACTTGGCTAGGTGGGCTGTATTGACAGAAATCGATAACAATGGAATTTTATACAAAAAAAGTTACAAGTTACAAGCCAATATTGAAACTGATAAAAGAAGATCAACACATGCCCTCCACCAATACTTTTATATTGTAAACAAAATGTAGCCGGATTTAAAAGCTCCGGTCTGATGTAGATGAGTCGGATATGGATTCAAATAGTAGATTATCTAATCAATATAAATGCTTGCAAAAATAATTGTAAATACAATGTTTATCAAACGTTCTTTGGTAATATAGTTGTCAGCATCTACCTATTATTAGATAACATAATGTTATATGGATAATACAGAAATAGTTATAAACAAATTACAGTACATTACAATTTAAGATGTAAATTTGAATTTCATTAATTTCTGTCTTGGGTGATGCCCAACATAATCCAATATAATAATAAATATATAATAAGCGTACAGCAAATTCTTTAAAAATTTAAATTATTTCAATGTAGTAAAATTTCGTATAAGGTAAAAGAAAACAAAAAAAATATCTTCTATACAAGATAACTGCGTATTTTCATATTCGAAGTATTGAACATTGCTATATGTTATACTAGCTTTTGCCCGCGGCTCCGTCCGCGTGAACGTCGGTTTTCCGCAACATGGGAAATGCCGACACAATCATAGATTTATATAAAAAGTCTATTAACCACTTTTACTTGACCTCTCGTACCTAAGGGGCGGCTACTAAAACAGGGATCAAGCTGTATCTTCTATTCTACTAGATCGATTTTGATGAAACATGCCGCATTAATTAAGTCGGAACAGTACCTTTAAGACTGTAATAGTTTAATCAAAATCTACCTGCTGGTTTTTGCGTGAAGCCCGAACAAACAAACAAACATCGACGGATTCTGTTTCAGAAGCCCTGAATTAGTCGATCTGAGAAGTTTGTTTTTAAATAACTTTGATTTTCGAAAATTAGACTTTTAACAAATTTATAATAGTATAGATTTCACGGTTAAAATAATGCATGATAAAACCTAATTAGAAGAAAAAATGTAGACTAAATTAAAATAAAAAAAAATCATTTTTATTAAAAAAAAAATGTTTCACCAAGCAGTGACTTAGTGACAATAAGAGCATAACCACAATGATTATGGTCATAACACAATGACCATATCAACATTTCCGTGATAGTCGTTCATACCATAGAATTCAATGAAATTCACAATTGCGTATCCTAATAACATTCTTGATATCTAATCAAGTTTATTTACATTACGACAAGAGATGCGAATATACTACGCATTCAGTGGAGTGAAGCACGTAAAAAGATGCCAAGTCTAAACAAATCACAGCACTCGGCCCTTATGTTCTATGTCAAGGAGAATCATATTTTTGTTTTAAGCAAGGAAGTAATTGATGTTGTTTCATATAATCAAATATTCCACAAATAATTTTTTTACCATACTGGTTACACTTTTGTTCAGATTTTCGGTTCGGCTAATTAGATAACCATAAAAATAATATCATTTTTAACATCGGTCTGAACATTTAGGCATCTTTTTACTATATTATTAAATAACTGGGATTCTTAAAAAATAATGACAATATTCAATATTTATATTAATAATTAATTATTAATGACAATATTCAACTACAGGAATGTACGTATGTCGGGTTATAAAAACGTTATAACTATTATTAACTATTGATAATTACTCAACTGTTTGACTACTATCACCGTGTCCTAACCTATGATCGTTCGTTTGAAGCATATATTATTATTATTTAATTTAGATATAAGGGTATATACAGTAATTACAACGCATTTTATGTTTCATTTGAGCGCCATGCTCTTTATCCCGAAAAGAAATTATACCATGTACAATATCCGGAATATTGGAAACTTGAGACGTGATGTTCCAGCAATTTACTATCACGAAAATATTAAATAATCTACAAAAAAAAACGAAATGGATATACGCACAAAGGATATTGTAGGGTTAATACGAGAGTTTGTTAATAAACAAGGACAACTTTGGCGCTCAATATAGCGGTTGTCAATGAAGACTCCAGTCCATGGAAAGGTCCCTAGACGTAGACCGGGAATGGAGAGATGGCGGTGCGTGCGGTGCACCGCGGGCCGCATGTCAGTAATCTAAAGACTCTTCATCAGGAGACCTCTTGCGGCAGCATAAACGCCAGGCAGCTCCTAAAGCACACATACATAGAACAATAGCTAGTCCAGCACCCAGTGCTGGAGCCATCCAATCTCCACTACTGGCACTTCTCGCTCGTGCACATAATTCAGGTGATTCATCATGCCATTGTCCTAACTGCCCTCCCAATAAGTCCAAATATCCTAAACGACGTAAGCTATCTTCAGCGTATGCTTCCCTGGCTCTTTTCTCTTCCTCTGTCCAGAATTTCCGTTCACCAGATGTCAGATTAGGACAATTGACAATACCATTGCAGATCAATCTTGCTGGGATACAAAGAGCTTCTCCAGGACAGATGAAATCACAACCTTGAGCAGAGTCCGATATTTTTGTACCACTATCTGTCAGTCTTGATGTCATTAAAGTCCCATCAGAGTTTTTAGGTAAATGATAAAGTCCAGTCCAAGCAATTTTGAACGCCGCTCTAGCAGGTGACGCGCTACCAATAAATACTATCCTAATAGATCTGGTTTTTTCTTTTTCAATCACTAATGGATCATCTAAAGACTCAAAACCTAATTCACCAGCTGATAGAATTGGAAGTTTCTCGGTTTCAGTTACATTATCACCACAAACAGATAAATATGGTTCCAATCGCCCTGGCAGGTAGATTTGGATATTACCGTCTTCACAATGGCGTGAAGCAAATTTGATGCTCTCAAAATGCAGCCAAATATCGCGCTTTTCTTCAATTTCTAGGTCCCATATACATTGTATTTTTTTCGGTGGTTCCATGTATCCTAAAGCTTCTAAATGCGGGTAAACTATTTCACCATCCGAAGCGGCTGCTAACACAGCTGGTCCACAGAGTGGTCCATGGATAAATTCATATCTAGCTTCGAATAGTGGGGAAGGGTTTTTGAAGTAAGAAGCAGCAGCATGAGCATTGTCTACAATTAATTGAAGATTAAGGGTTTCTCCTGAAGATACTACTCTATAAGGCCTTGCTCTAGAAACAACGTTAGCATGTTTAGCACAGAGACAAGAACCAAGTGAACGTTGTACAGCAAGATGAAGTGGTAGTGGTGTAGTACTGACTACTGGTGTGGTATTAGCCGCTTTACTATTTATAAAAGGTTCCCAGATGATTAGTTTGTCCGCTCTGTCTTCATAGCAGTTTTGACACGACACTGTTGTGTATGGGTGTTCCTGTGAAAAAAATATGGTTTAATTTGGAGAGAAAACTTCAATCTCGATTTCACATATATACATAGAGTCACGCCTTTCTTCAGTTCTCCGGTGGAGAATCGAACTACGATTTCCCGCGTGATCGGCGGGAATATTGATCACTACACTACCGAAGAATTGGGGTAGGCAGAGACCACTTCTTTTCACTTGCTACAATCAGCAAAGTAGCTGTCCGTGGCCTACATTTCACCCTCGCGGGAAACGAGGTGTGTCGGGTGGCGAACCACGACGCCGCCATTTTATAAGTTTCTAAATTGTTTAAGGTCCTCAGTGTGTTCCCACAGAAAGAAGATGAGGTAGGAAAGGTGTCTTGAGCAAGAAATATGGAATTTGGGAAAAGGACTATAGGATATAGAATGTCTCGAAAGGAGTAAGAAGAGCAGAAGCTTGGGAGGCCAAGGTCGCTTAACCATATACTTAAGTCTATTTGTCGGAGAGGCTAAAAAACTAAGTACTCCCTGATCATTTCTCGATTTTAAAGAAGTCGTAATACAATAAAATATATAGAAATTAGTTATTTGAATATTTTTTGTTTAATTTTCAATCTAAAACCGACACAAAACTGTTGGAACGCCAAAGGAAAACAAAGGCTTGCTTTAATTGTTTTCAGAGAACTAATTAGAAACAAAATTTCTTATCAGAACTGGTTTAAACTCCAATCGAGTTAGTTACGCTTATCTTTAAAATTAATTTTTAAATTAAGTGTATCCATCTATTTCGTATTCGGTAAGAAAGTAATGCCGAGCTAATTAATACTTGTGTAAATCAGATGATATTGAAAGTACTTAATAATACAATATTAAAACAATATCCTTAGATAAGGTAGTATAAATAGAGTTAAGGAAGTGAATTAACGTAGTCAAAAATATATTTCTATATTAATTCTGTATTCTGACTTGTTGAATGTTTTTTCTGTATTGAATGTTTTGTTCAATTTAATTTCTTTACTGATAATTTACACTGTGTATGAAATATCTTAATGCTAATGATTAAATAAAGAAAAAAATACTCTTCAGGATAATAAATTAATATTTTTTTCTAAGTTTGGCTTGGTATTGGTAAGTTAAGATAAGTTTAGGTAAGTTTTACTTAGTACTATAAAGGAAATTCGTCAAATTTATGGGGAATTCGTTAAATTATGTGCTTTTCAGTAATACTCGTGAGGTAGTATAGACACAGAAAACCAGATAATAAAAAGATTAGTCCCTAAAGACCCTTTGGGAGTAAAGCGTGACAAAGCTGAAGCTTTGTCCAGCACAGACTACAATCTTAACTAATATTATAAATGCGAATGTGAGTTTGTTTGTCTGTGTGTTACGCTTTAACTACGAACCGACCATTATGAAATTTCGTACACACATTGTCAGAGGTACAGAGACCTTTCTCTATAGCGGTTGTCAATGAAGACTCCAGTCCATGAAAAGGTCCCTAGACTTAGATCGAGAATGGAAAGATGGCGGATTGTTTTTATATTAAAAAAAACTGTTCTGAGTATAGAAAACAATCTATTTGTCTCTGACATCATTTAAGGACATCAACGCGAGCGAAGTCGCGTGTAAAAGCTAGCAATAAGATAAAAGTGAAAATGTGTTTGTCTGTTTGTTGCTGAGCTGGTAATTTTGAGACATGATACCATATGTTTTGAGTATCTTATCCCCAAGGTAGAACCCTGTCGCACAAGCTCTTCTCTTGTTTTGCGTGTCTTGCACCACAAATCCAGTTGTCACAGTGAGTTACTCACTGTGCGAGCGGTATGCCTATGGAACTCGCTTCCTCATTCTATTCAGGATAGCTCTTCTCTGAGTGTTTTCAGAAAAAGAGTTAAGAAGCACTTTTTTTCAAAATGATATAAGTATGTATAATATTTTAGTGTTTCGGTATTTGTATATGTATATGTATGTATGCTTC
>WUAW01006124.1:0-10586 GCA_017165845.1 Thaumetopoea pityocampa | reverse complement strand
AGACCACTTATTTCCACTTGCTACGTACAAAGTGGCTATCAGTAGCCCACTTTTCGCCTCCGCGGGAAACGAGACGTGTCTGGTGGCGAACCACGACGCCGCCTTTTTTAAGGGTCTAAAACGTTAAAGTTCTTGATTGCGTTCCCACGAAAAGGAAAGAAAGGAAATAGGTTGAGGTAGGGAAGGTGTATTGAGCAAGGAATATGGAATTTGGGAAAAGGACTATAGGATACAGGATACTAGTATCTCGGAAGGAATCTATACTAAATAAAATGTATACTATTATAAAATCTATACTAAAATAAAATCTATACTATTATAAAATTGTTAAATGTTAAATTTTGTAAATTAAATACATTAATTATATGGTTATATACATGAATCGCAATCGAAAGATCGCGAGTTCGATCCCGGTTCCGTACCATTGAGCTATTTCTAATTTATATACTATCTACATTGTAGACATCAATGCACTCAACGGAGAAGGAAAACTTCGTGAGGAATCCTGCATGCCCGCATAGGTGTGTGAAGTCTACCAATCCACACTAGGCCAGCGCGGTAGACTACTGCCTAATAATCCCCATCATGATAAAGGGAGGTCCTTGCCCCTGTAGTGGGGATGAATATAAACTGGCGATGATGATGATGACTCAGTTCGACTAAATAATAGCTTTTGAAACCAAACACATCGATTCAGTTCGACTAAATAATAATATGTTTGTTTATTTAGCGGAAAACCGACACTCACGCGGGCGGAGCCACGGGCAAAAGCTGGTTAATTCTAAATATTTCTTGAGATTTAAGACAATAGAGTACGTTTAAACTTAGCTGTTGCCGTGTGACACCGGCATTATAACAACGTCACTTCATCTCTCCTCGTGAATGTTGTAAGAAACCTGCTAAGGGATCTACCAGGATAATGGGCAACAGCGTTATGCTGTTATTTGATCAATTCTACTGCGATCGCTAAGACGCTTACCTAAGAAGGAGGCTCATGCCCTACATTGGACTTCTACGGGCTGTTTATGACGAACCAGCATAAGTAGGTCCAGCCGGCATATTTTCTCCGAATAGATTTACAAATATAATTACAAAATTATCACAATGCCTATAGCACTCCAGAGTTTATGTTGCTTCCTATTAAACATGTAATGTTTAGAACTGGATTAGTAATTTCAGAGATTTCACCAAATAAACAAACTAAGAAACTTACAAACTTTACCTGCTTATACTCGTAATATTAATATATATGGATTGCGTATACGAGCGCATTTAAAGCCTAAGGTATTTTCTACGAGTCGACCTTTCGTGCTGAGATAATACGAACTAGGTATGGTAATTACAATGGAAGGACTACAAGATAGTGGCTTAGTAATGGCTATTTTATGCCTTATGTACTTAATAAATAAAGAATAAGGTTGAAATATGTAAAAAAATTTGACTCCCTTAACTTAGGCTATCAAAACGAGAAAAGGGATTACTATTAGCAAGCAGAAGACAATGGTGCTAATTCTGCTGTAAGAAATCTTAACTAAATTTATTCTCTCCTTATCCTTTTATATTTTTGAACGCCAAAACGAGATAGCAAACATTTATTGCAAGTACCAATCTACATTTCTGTTAAACGGTTCAAAAAATGTTGCGTTTTTGCATATCTTTAGTTCGTACGTTCCGAGGTCGCGTCTAAATCTTTTAATTTTGACGTGTCTAAACGAAACTGACAGCATCAAAATTGTAGTTATCTCGTATTGGCGTTTGACATGAGAAAAAGATAGGAGAGACTAAATTTAATTAAGTTCTGTTACCACAGAATAAAGACCAATTTGATTACAATCCCGTGAATTTTTAGTTCATTTGTTAACGCTGGCAACTCGGTGATTACATAATAAGCTGCGCGTGCGCACACGTCACGTCCGACATTACACTAGAAGAATACAACGTGACGCATCATACTAGGAAACCTGTGCACGAGTTAATGCATTGTGTTTGATAATGCACTTACTTTATTGCGTATATTTTAGTAGTGAATTATAATTAAACTAGCTTTTGCCCACGGCTCTTCCCGTGTATATGTTGGTTTCCCGCTAATGGGAAATTCCGAAACAATCATATTTTTTTATAAAAAGCCTTAGAACCACTTTAGTAAAAGTATGAGCTCTGGTACCTTAACGGCAGCTACTAAAATAGGGATCAAGCTGTATCTTCAATTCTACTGGATAAACATGCCGCAGTATTTAAGTTGAAATAGTAATCTTTAAGACTAATATAATAGTTTGAGCAAAATTTAACCACTAGTTTAAATTATTATATTACCACTAGTTTAAAATATTATATATATTAAACAATCAAATTGGCGAACAGACAGATTTACGTACACAGTGAATAGTTTAATTAAGGAAAGGCTATAAATCAGAAAGTAAAACTTCATGAATAATTCCACTTAACATAATCTTCTAGGTGGTTGTTTCTTGTAAACTAGTCACACTGAGCACCCGCCATTTCGTGCACCCGAGATCTACTAAAACAAAATGGCCGCCGCCCGTTTCGGTTACAGGAAACGCGTATCTGTCAACGCGGCTGCATCGCAAGTGGCCATTGTATGATAATCGTGCGCAAACCGACAAAGTTTCCGAGCGTGGCCAGTAAATGGGCGCGGTAGTTAGCGTATCCTATAAAGGGTAGGTAGGAATCAATGTTTGAGTTTAAAAATGTTTTGTTCAAGATTATAGTGTGTAAAAATAAAACAAATAATGTATCAAAGGCAGTCTTAGAAACATTTTATCATTTTGTGCTATATACCAGAAATAATTCTAGAGTTTTGATTTTGTTACTATTTGAGTATTTGTATAAAAATATAAAAGAAAGCAATTTCTACAAACCCATTATAATTGCTTGCTATATCTTCCTATATTATCAGTACAATTTCTGTCGAAATAAACCATATTAGTAGATATAAATAATTAAATTACGTGTTATTTTTGCTTACACCTTACGCTATCACGATGCCTATGCTAGTGTTAACTAATGTCAGTTATAAATTATATTGTCGGATTAAACAAATGTAAATTAAATTGTTGTATTTTGTGTAACTCCTCTCTTTGAAATTGGTTAAAGACAATTAATTTCATTAATATAAACTGTCAAGTTACATAAAATAGATACAAGTTTTAAACATAACAATATGGGCCCGGTTTAGTAAACGACTGAGAACAGTTGTACAATTTCATATAATCCGATAGTGCAACCTGCGAAAACATTTATTCGCTTAACAATTACATAAATAAATGTCAGTTGGAGTTAGATAATGCTAATATTATATATTCTATGTACTATTATATAACAACCAGCTTATTGCATCACGAGTTCTAACTTCTATATTACCTTGAGAGATTCATGTTTCCTGGCTAAGGTATTAATGTTCGAGCATCCTAAATTCAAGTGCATTAATTTTGTTATGTAATGATTTTATTGCTTGTATAAAATAGACTATTATAAGAGTAATTTTATAGGGACTTATTGTTTTAGAATCGTAATCATCAACGTGCGATTATTTCTTTTGATCTGTAAAAATTTTATAAGCCATATAAATTTATTATTATTAATGATAGTAGCAAGAGATAAAAAATTGCCTGTTTTAAACTACCACTGTTATACAAACTCACGACATCTCTCTAACACGACTGTAAATATATTCAGATCATAATAGAAACGGTCGGTTTTCAATATCGTTTCCTTATTTTTGTAACATTCCTTTCCTACATTTCCAACAGTTTTAATTGTACTTGTTCAATCTATTCTTCTCTGAGACCATTCTTCTCACTGAAATCACAATAGCAATCACTTAAAATGTTTAAAATTCAAGTTCATGATTTTCTCAGCTTTATTAATTTTTATTAATCAATGAAAAATAATTTCGTAAGCTTAAAATATCTTTGGGTGACATTATCCAAAGGTAAACTGGTAGATNTTTTTATTAATCAATGAAAAATAATTTCGTAAGCTTAAAATATCTTTGGGTGACATTATCCAAAGGTAAACAGGTAGATGAATGTAGAATGTCTTAGATATCATGTCCGCCAATAAATATATTAGTTTAAGTAGTTAAATTAACGACTGATTGATAAGTGCTAGTGACTCTGTTTTCTGATCAAATTCGTCTCCGATTCGAATCCTGGTAGGAACAAACTTTGTGTGACGAGCACGAATATTTGTAGCAGAATTATGGATTTTCATTTATATATGTATTACTATTTATCTATCTATATAAGCAAATATCTCACCGTATACTACCTAACACACTGGGAATTCTAATTCCGGAATAGATCAATGTGTGTGAAAAAAAATTGTCCGTAATATTTAATAAAAAAAAATATAAATTTAAAATCGCTTTTCTCGAGGCCGCATCCTAATTCCCCCGTGCTTCGAGTTATACCCTTAACCGTGCGGAAATATGGATATTATTGTTATTAGAAGGCACGTCGTGACGAATACACTGATTATTGGCAGCTAGCATTCTGTAACGAGCTGTTTGTTCAAGCTGCAAGCTATTGAAGTTGTTCACTAGCAGAGAATCAATTAGATTTATAATCCTAGGTTTTGAAGCGTAAATTCCATGTAAGGATGAGAAATGTTCAGCCAAATTTATAAGTTGTGTTGTTTACCAACACTAAAAATCCCTACGTTTAAGAAGGCAACTAATAAACACACCGATATACATATGTATATTAGTGATTTACAAAATTTGTCTGTGTTACAAAATACAGTTACTTCTCTATATATAACTAGCTGTTGTCCGCTGCTCCACTCGCGTGGACTTCCTGTCTACTCGAAAATTCTCCCGAGCGTGCGCCATGATTTCGTATTGCCTTCCGACTTGCTAGACAAACATTGTGATAGTTCGGCTAATATTCATGGTATAAATATTTTTTTAGCCTATATCACTCAGGCATAATGTAGCTTTCTACTAGTGAACTTTTTTAATTTGTATCATTAGTTCCTAAGATTAACCCTTACATACAAACTTACCAACAAATTTTTACATCTTTATTTATTTATTTATTTTTTATGTGAGAGGGGGCAAACGGGTTAGTGGATCACCTCACCTGATGGTAAGTGATCACCGCTTCCCATAGACACTCGCAACACTAGAAGGAACGCAGGCGCATTGCCGGCCTTTAAGAAATGTGTAATTTCGTTT
The DNA here is from genome assembly GCA_017165845.1 of Thaumetopoea pityocampa. Taxonomy (NCBI): domain Eukaryota; kingdom Metazoa; phylum Arthropoda; class Insecta; order Lepidoptera; family Notodontidae; genus Thaumetopoea; species Thaumetopoea pityocampa. The sequence goes on along the minus strand of WUAW01006124.1, from coordinate 5,389 downwards.
CTAGATGGTCTTCAAATCATTTCCGCTTGGAAAAACCACCGCTGGGAACTTATTCCACAGGATGTGTGGTACGTGGAAAAATATTGCGTGAGAAACGCACAGCGGTAGATCGCCAACTATCCAAGTGATGACAGTGAAATTTAAAAATTTTATAATATTAGTATAGATAACATTATTTATCATTTAGTATACATATATTCTGCGTGGTAATCGAACCTACGGCACCCAATCAAGTGATCACCTTAACTACTGCTGCATGGAGCCGGAATGATAATAGCGTCACTCCATCTCTCCCGGTGGGTGCTATGGTGCTAAGGATGCACCAGGATAATGGGTAGCCGGGTTATCCTGTTAAATCTACTGCTATCTCCAAACCAGCCAAGCGTGAAGATTATGGCGGCTGATGATGATTATGATAACCGTTGAGCTTATCGTTCAGTCAATTTTTCAACATTTCGAAGTTAATAACACATGTAATATGCGTCGATGAGTATGTCGTCTCCAACCCGAGCATGTGTGGATGGAAATTTGATTTGCAGATGAGCTTACGTCTAACTTAGNCCCAATCAAGTGATCACCTTAACTACTGCTGCATGGAGCCGGAATGATAATAGCGTCACTCCATCTCTCCCCATGGGTGCTATGGTGCTAAGGATGCACCAGGATAATGGGTAGCCGCGTTATCCTGTTAAATCTACTGCTATCTCCAATCCAGCCAAGTGTGAAGATTATGTCGGCTGATGATGATTATGATAACCACTGAGCTTATCGTTCAATCAATTTTTCAACATTTCGAAGTTAACACAAATAACACATGTTGTATGCGCCGATGAGTGTGTCGTCTCCAACCCGAGCATGTGTGGATGGAAATTTGATTTGCAGATGAGCTTACGTCTAACTTAAAACGCTCTAAGTTATAAGCGTCACAGCCTTTTAAACGTGTTTAAGCGTATGTACAGCCAAATCAACTTGGAGACGTTTTTGCATTTGTAGTAGTGTACGGTCAGCAGATAAAGAAATACAATAAATAAATACTTTTTTTTAAATATTTTTATAGGTAAGTACTTAATATTATATATAAAATTTAATATGTATAACTAACTTTTGTTGTTACTTATAAGCGACTGATGCGGGAGTACGAGGCACGCGGTAGCTAGCGCAAATTGGTTTATACCGGTTTTAGTCACTGTGCGTATAAACACTACTACAAGCAAATCCATCCATCCAGATATCCAACAAATGCTTTTTAGGTGGAACTTGTCCCAAGAGCAATAATATCTAGGCATCTCTTGCTGACGTACTTTTTCGATCGACCTATTAAATAGCCAAACCAGTTACGACTCTGTCCTCTGTACTTTATATCTGTCCTTGTATCTGCTTATAACGCACACCATTTATAAATGAAGTTGAAACTTGTCCCAGAACAAAGGCATTAACTTTTGCGGTATACGCCCCGCGAAGGCGAAGATTAATTAACTGTGTTTACTAACTAATATGAATTGCAGATCCGTTTGTTTTATTCGTTCATAACATCCGTTGACTTTTAATTATGGAGAAGCTGATTCTTTATAAATAAAATATTCCATTTTATATTATTTCTAGTTAAAAGGCTCAGTTTTATTCGTAATCAGTTTTGGTTTGTGATGTTATTTGTTTAACAAATTTCAGAATAATTGACTGGTGAAGAGACAGACAGATAGACTGATCGATATATAGATAAGTTTGATAAACAGATAGATAGATACATAGATAAATAGACAAAAAGATAGATAAACAAGTCTGTGCCGTTGTAGTGGAGAAAAAGATAGATATTTATCTTTTAAATACCTATTATAGACCTATTTAGGTATTTGCCCCAGTCTATAACTGGAGATGATGATAGGCAGACAGAATTGTTATTTATTCGAAAGATTTGATAGAACCGAATATTTTCTTTGTATTTTAATCTTTTTTGTGTAACATGAAGACAGAATATCCGAAATGCTTTCGGTTTGTTTATTCTTCTCCGTATAAGGTGTTTTATGTCCAGCGTGGACTTCATCGAGCTGGTAATGATGATGATTGTGTTAAGGCCTATATCGTCTTCTAAAATGAAACACTTTTTTGTCTTCGAAAGTTTTTTATTTTCTTGGAATCGTCTAATAATTTAGATTTTTATATTTTATTTATATATAATACTTTATTCTCTAAGTTTATAAATCGGCATCATTCCTAAGGAAACATAATATATAATTTCCACACAAAAAAGGGTTCTTAACGCTATTTCTTAGAATATTGAGGTAATTCATGTTATTTGCTGTCATATTTTTAATGTTTATTTATTTATTTACATGAGATCGACAGCTTAAAATTAACACTAGACTAATAGTAACAAAACAGAAAGCCATTTACAGAATCTCACGAATAACAACTTAATATAACATTTGTGCGCAATTTGAGAACTAATTAATTCCATAAGGCAACAGATCCAACAGCCCCTAATTGAAGAAATCCCTGTTCAACAGCCGTCTAGCCGAGCTCACGCTTGTGTTGAATAGGTGAATGTTCACACGCTCTGATATTGTATTTTTTGCCAGTCATTAATCCCAGCTGTTATTGAGTAGTATATTAGCTATTTATCAATATATTAGCTTCTCAAAAATTGATGGCACTGTATCTTTTCCCACGGCAAACTCGTAGGTCGCCAGTGAAGCTGGGTGCCTAGGTGTTTAGTATTAGTTCTACATAAATATAGTATAAATCAGTGTCGCCCGTCGTGAAATGAAGAAAAAACTTGACAAAACAACTTTTTAATTTATTTTTTTCCCAGACGTATTCCGTTGCTAAACAGTGACGATGTAAAATAGGATAGTTTTTAATTCTGACAAATATAGTGAATAAAAATACCGTGATGACACCCTGTCCTATTAAAATAAGTTTCCTTGCAGTATTTCGTCCTTAAAGATAGCGACAGTTCGAGCCCCTGTCACATTCATGCCCAGTCCATATCGTCCCCACTACAGGGGCACGGACCTCCCCTGATCAGGAGGGGGTTTAAGCCGTAGTCTAACCACGCTGGCTTAGTGCGAGTTGGTAGACTTCACATATCCATATGAGTATGCAGATTTCCTTACGAAGTTTTCCTTCTCTGTTAATTATATTAGTGTCCAAAATGTAGACCCGTACATGAAATATAAATAGTAACTCAGCGGTACGGCACCGGGATCGAACCCACGACCCTTCGATCGTAAGCTGTGTCTAAAACCACTACACCACCAATGCACTTGCCCTGTCACATTAGGTCAGCATTTTCTCGGCTAACTGTTAGTGTATTTTCAACGTACGTCCACACCTGTTCCTGCGGGATAATAAAAGTAAGACCAACTGTTGACCCACAAAAGGATAGTTACTTTTGTTTTCTGTTTTAATCTATGAAAGTACAGTAATTTAATATATAACAATATAATATATTTCAGACATTTTCACACATATTGATTTAGTCCCAAACTAGGATTTCTTGTATGTTCAACTTGATCATGATTAAACACGATGAATAAGATCCAATGCACGAATATATTTACCCAAAGGCTTCTTCAGAAGTCCTCGTTTTTGACATCATTAAATCGTCTACTGTCCCACTTCAAAGCACGGGTCTCTTTCCAGAATGAGAAAATCTAGGCTATATAATACTGTATACTAATAATATTTTCTTTTTGTTCCAGGTAAAAATGCGATCTACACTACGACTCGCCACAAATGTTTGGAAATATAGAATGCTTTGGAAATAAGTATTGATTATATTACATAATTATATATAAATATTATTAGGTCAGGGAATATTTAATGTTTTAATTTGTCCGGCAAATAGAGGGTAAGCAACCCCGGCCCCCCGAGCTACTACTGTCTCTTCCTACTCCTTCCGAGATAAAAGTATCCAAAACTATAACGTTTTTGAACCTTATAAAAATGGCGGCATCGTGGTTCGCCACCCGACACGTCTGGGATGAAAAGTGGACTATGGATAGCCACTTTGCTCGTAGCAAATGGAAAGAAGTGGTCTCTGCCTATTCCAATCCTTCGGTAGTATAGCCTGTCACGCAGGAAACCGGGGTTCGATTCCCCGTCGGAGAGCCAGGGAAAAAGGTGTGAATGTATGTATGTATAAGTATAAACGTATTTATTTATTCTATGTAAGTATTAATATATTAAATAATGCGTTATCGGTTTCTTATGACAAAAGTAGAATTGTAGAGAATATCTTAGAAACTACTCGTAATCCTTTTCTACTGGCAGCGTACGGAAAGTTTGCCGATGGCGTCCTGACGTCACGCACAGATGGCCAATGGCATGTCAAAAAAGGAAAACAATCATGCAAAGTACTGAAATCTCTATTTGATTGTTATAAGAGTTTATTTGTAAAAAATTAATTGGAGGGACAAGGGACGCGGTCGTTGGAAGTGGGGAGGGATGCTCATCGGCAAACCTGCGCGCGGCTAGTGCTTGTTGTATATGTTTGAAATAAATAAATATAGGTAGTAGAGCAATGATCGTCTAGTAATATGAAAATTCATTCTAAACCTTAGATTTTAAATATTAAAATTAACTGGCTATTTCCCGCTGCTCCGCCCGCATAGGATTACCATATAAAATAATTTTTTTATCCCTCGAGAAAGTTTTTTTTTTGGGATGAAAGGTAATCTATGTCCTTCTCTGTATACCTAATAGTGTGTGTAGAAAATTTCACTATGAGCAGAGTGAAAGCGTAACAAACAAACTTACATTCGCATTTATAATATTAGGATTATCACTCACTTCAAACAGTGAAGGAAAACATTCTCAAGAAACCTACATATCTAAGAGATTTTCTCGACTGTACGCGGCGTATGAAGTCTGATAACCCACGTTAGGCCAGCGTGGTGAAGGTAAGTAGGAGGGTTTAGTCCGATCAACCTCTCAAGAGGTTCACAGGTTGCTTAGCAGACTATAAGTTAATTCAATTCCAACTTGTTTACTTAGTTCTCAACGTTTGGTTAGTATAATATAACTAGTTGTAACTCCTGAGCCGTTTAACAGATGGCATTCATAATAATACATCAAAACAAATAATTTAACTAATCGACGGTACGCATACAAATAACCAAAAGAAAAAAAAAACAATTGTTAAATAAATAAAAATCAATTGTTTGGCGGTCAATGCTCACAATGGCATGTACGCGCATTAAGCAATGCAAATTTTAATGTATAAATGCATATTTTAAGAGGACGAGTGGCCGTAGGACGCGGCCAAACTTGGCATCGGATAGAAACTGCACGTAGTTTTACAGAAAGGACTTCCTTATTTATCTTCATCATCATCATCATTTCAGCCCGTCGCTGTCCACTGCTGAACATAGGCCTCTCCAATCGAATT
>WUAW01006123.1:3090-17953 GCA_017165845.1 Thaumetopoea pityocampa | reverse complement strand
TCGCGTAGAACTATATCAGGCCAGTTCATTATGGGACCGACTACGTATGCGCAGTGCAACAAAATCTTTTGAATTGGTACTTATTATTGGTGTTAAACAGCATTTGTTAGCACCCATTTCTGCTAGCGGAGAATGCCGATGTAACCTATTTTTGTCGTACCACTCTATATATTATATTATATACTCAAAAAGATAAACTCTCAAATCATGTTATTGTGAAATTGTGTGGTATAAAACATGAACGCATTAATGGGAAAACGGTAACCGTAAAATGCTTAATAAAAGTAATAAAATTGCTTTACGACATCCATCCATTGTGCGGTGTAATCGACGCGAAATTGAGAATACTTTAATATAATTGAGAATACTTTCATATAATTGACTAAATATTTTGTAAACATTTTCATTAAATTACTAAACTTGTGGCATACTTTAAAGTATGCCATAAGTTTGATTAATCATTGCTGTACAATATTTAGAATAGTTATTTCAAACATTAGACAACGGTTGGTCTACGGTAATTAACGGTAGGTAAATTTAATAGAGCAAATGCACCGTAAATGTTTTTAATTGTATGCAACAAAGTTTTTATTGCTGCCAATGAAGTGACAACATGACCGGCTACTACTGCTAATTGGATTCGGTCGATTGCTGATAGCGAATGAGCATGAATTTATCAACAAGACCTTTATACAATATTGAGTGCATAGACAGACTTTAGTAGAGTCTCTATTCACTTAAAGAAAACATTTATCGCTTCTTGGAACTATGTGCTCCGTCTAATGCATTTAACTTTGCTATTAATTAAAGAGTATCGGTAAAGCAGACTCTTCTGCAAATCTCTTTTTTTTTAGATTCTATCTCATAGTATAATTACTTAATATTTAAAGATGTGTGGGACTGTAAAGAACTTAAGACATACGGCATTTTGATAAGATGTCGTTACGTGGTTCCATAAACCAAACCACTAGGTTTGAACAATGAAACTCAATAAATAAAGAAAATACCACAGTCTAGAAACAATATCATGATCATTATCAGCCCGTGGAATCATTATGGGTCTGTACCCTATGTCCAGCAGTGGAAACTGCTAAACATGAGCCTCCTGCACGGGTAAAAATGATTTCTTTAAACAAGACGTATACTCTTGTATGAAAGTATATTGCATTCAGCCAAGAATATGCGTTCTCATATATATCGAAACAAATATTTTCTAGCTGAAAGGAAAAAAATATTCTTGAAATTAATTATGATATTGTTCTAAGAACACCATATTCTTTAAATAAATAGATATTACTTGGGTAGAGACATATTTCCTTAAACTTACTAAATATTTCAAGAAAACGTATTTTCTTGGTTTTAGTACTGCCTTTTTTTCCGTGTGCATAAAAAAGGAGGGATTTACCATAATTTCCACGCTTAGCAGGTGTCTCGGAGATCGCAGTAGATTTTGATTGATTAACAGGATAACGTTGCTGCCCATCATCCTGGTGCATGCCTTGGTTAGTTTTCAACAGTATTTGTATTATTTGCCGGCATCACACAACATAAAAGTTAATATGTGTAAATTATTAAACAATATCGGAACTATCGATTATTTTTGGTATTGAGTGTGTCGCTTTTTATATTTTGTAACTTAGACCTATGGATCGTCTACTGGGTAAGTCAAACTGCGTGTGGTATATTAGGTCTCTTCTTTTGTGCCGCGTGTTATAAGCCCCACAGTGCATGTCAGTCATTCAGACATCATCAAAATTCGTTGATTTTGTGTGTCTTATAAAACACGATTAATTAATTTAGGATACATACATACACTCACGCCGATATCCTCTAAGGGTAGGCAGATACCATAGTACATACAACATACATACATACATACATACATACATACGAGTCTTGTTTGGTATTTTCACTTTTGAGTAGAACCCCCAAAGCGTCAAATGTGGTTTTGACAGTTGGCGTGGACCCCTTGCAGGTCATTGTCGACCCCTGAGGGTCGATATAGACCACTTTGGGTATCAATGTTCTAGAACATAGACATATGGTTTATGACAGATTAAAAGTCGTACAAGCCGACGCTGAGGGTCTACAAATTAAAAATATCATAATAAAACCTGTGAAAATCCATGAAAAAAATATGCCGTAAAATAAAATTAATTTCTTCAAAGGGTGCCTCGTATCTAGTGGACGTATTTTTCATCGGTTTCAACGGAATACCGCTCTCGGGCTAACAAATGGTGCTTATCTGTCACTCGAGATAGGGGCGCTGACGAGTGTTGGGTGTCAAAGCTGTCATCTAAACTGCGCTCGCTCGTATTGCCTGTACAAACTACTTGAACTTTACGGATGTGTTTTACGATAGTTTATTTTAAACGCACGACGTTGTGTCAAATTGAATCACCGAAACAAATTACATTTTTAACACATTCATTGCCTGTCACTCGGATCTGAGTGGGTTGGTACCATTGCAAAAGTACCACCCACTCGTTTCCGAGTAATTAAATTTAACAAAATAATTTTTTGGTTCCCGAGGTTCTGGTTTGATCTAATTTCATTACAAGAGATTTATTTTGCTTATTGAATTACATAAATGTCATTTTTAGTTTGTTTTTATTAGTTTTATCCCAAACCCTAGTAAATTGGTTAAATTTGTCAGACTATATTCACCCGGCAGTGAATGTATTAATACAGTATAAAATTCTTTATTTTCACCGGTAACCACCCCGAAGTTTAAGATAATTTCACAACGGATATTGGCAGAACTGTACCAAATTGTTCCTACGCCATAAACTAAGAAATATGAAAATACAGTATAGCAATTGAGTTGATCTTTTAGGTAACTAACGCTCGTTGTGGGGTTTCACGGCGATGAGAGTTCAACTTACCGCCCGACTAGGCGCAGGCTCAGGAAGACAATAGATACATCGATCCAATAGTTCTCCCAGGAGACGAGGAGCGGTCCAAAGCCTAAAGAATCTGTGGCAGAATTCTTATGTGGTCACACGGCTTCGGCAAAATGGGCTAGAGAAGATCACCCGGGGGTTTTAGTGGGTACATACCACGTAACCTCTTTGAGACAGACGGTAGGTATTTCTTCCGGCTAAAACAAAAAATGTAACGCTCACTACGGTTGGATATTAGATGGGTTATACATTTTAACTTCTTGTTTGTTTTCGTGTTATGAAAGGCACTCAAATTTATGAGATACAACTGGTATCTACGAGTAATTGACATTAGTCGTCGCAAAATTGCTATTAGATGGCAATAGGTCATCAAAATCCTCTTTTTTTGAAGAGTACAAATGGCTATCAAATTTAACTGAGCTGAATAATAATAATATTAGATTTATGAGGCACGCATCTGTTAGACCATTCGGTGTCTTTAGTACTCTCCCGAATTCCAACTATCACAAGAATCACGGCCGGATTTTACAACAACCAGACGTGTCTTGGCTTCGGAAAGTATGAAAACATTGGGTCTCGACCGGTATATGAATGACACTATTATTCGCATGGCTTGTGGAGGCTATATAAGTCGACAGAAGATTATCTTAATCCCCTTCATAGACATATTCTCGAAAAAAACGACAAATAGAACTATATAAAAACTCGATCTGACACATGACATGCATTTAAAAAAAGGAAAAAAAAACAAGACGAACGTTTTAGTCTGTTCTGATATAAATTTATTTATTTTTTTTTCGTTTGTAAAAGGCTGTACAACTAAGATTGCGACAGCGCTTAAGCAAACAGTCACAGGTGTAATGAAGCGTTTGACGTCCATTTGTCATACTTATCAAGGAGTACCTTTGTTCAGTACGAAATACAGAACATATATTATTTATAAGATGGCAATACCTTTTTTTTCTTATAATATGTTGCACCTTTTAAATCTAGGTATGGGAACATTCTTTTTACTTCATATTCGTAAGTCATTTACTCAACCGTTGCACAATTTTGTTTGTATTTAGTACAATTTATTAATATAATATATTGTATATTTGTGGTCTAGTGATTCCAGATATGGTTTGCGACCATAGGATCGTAGGTTCGATCCCGGTCCTGTACCACTAATTTGTTATTAATGTACGGTCTACATTATAGATGCTAATGTAGTTAACGGGGAAAGAAAACTTCGTGAAGAAACCTGCATGTCTGCATGGGTGTGTGAAGCCTCACTAGGCCGGCGCGGTAGACTATCTAATTCCCCTCCTGATGAGGAGAATCCATGCCCTTGTAGTGAGGACGAATGTGGACTAGGGATGAATGTTTAATTGCAAACAACCTTTAACCTTCATGATTATTATTGTTAGTTCAACCTATGCATACAGCTCACAGTACGAGTATATTTCAATCTAATGTCGTTTTATTTGCTCTTAGATTACCCAATATTTATCACAAGATTTCTAAGCTGAAGTCGATATTTTAGGTAATATTTGACTTTATTTACAATCATCATTATAATCCGTCTACCGTCCCAATACAAGGTATTGTCCCATGGGCGCCCTTTCAGAATGAGATGGGTTAGGCTATATCCACCACAATGGCCTAATGCGGGCTAATAGATTTTACACACGGTCGAGAAAATCTCTCAGGTATACAGGATTTCTGACTGATATTCTTCTTCGCCGTTTGAAGCGTGTGATAATGAATTATTATATTATAATTTATTTACTCGATTGCAGATACTTCAATAGCTTTTATGTTGGTGAAACAGCTACTATTTTACACACTCGTATGAACGGACATCGGCACACTGTTGACTCCCAAGTTAACAGCATCCTGCCGATTCCTACTCATCATTCATACTTTGATTCACGCTATTCAGTATGCATAAGTGGAGTCTTTCACAGGTCTGTGAGGTCTATCGATCTCAGGATTTGGGAAAGTGCATACATATGGCATATGCCATTGCTTGAGGGTGCATTTTGTAATTCACGTCTGAATGGATCACATTAAAATTAATATTTCTTCTAATATCCAACCTTTTTTGTATCCATTCGTTATATTCAGACTTGTCGGCCACTTTAAAGAGTATGACAGAATAACATTGTCGACTGTCATGCTCTTTAAATTTTTTAATAACTGACGAAGATCCCTCAATTGGGTACGAAATAACTGTTTTTAGTTTTTCAAATATTAATACATATTTTTTATTTCAGATCCGCACCCAACGCCGACAACCAGTGGCACGCCGCGTTATGTTTCCAGCACGTAATGGGCTCATCGCGCGGCATATCGCGCGCCCAACTTCGCTAAATATAACTTTTTTTGACAATTGATTGGTACAGTGGACAGTGACCCTGCTTTCTGTGCTAACGTGTCCCGGGATCAAATCCTGATAGGAACAAACTTTGTGTGATGAGCATAAATATTTGTATCCGAGTCATGGACGTATTTATCTATTTATGTATAGTATTTATCTATATAAGTATGTATCCTAGTTTGGGACTAGATGTGTAAAATGTATTCAGAATATTATTATTATATTATATATGTATAGTAGTTTCATAATTAGTTGAATAACTAACACAGGTTATGTTTTTTATGTCCTCAGATAATTATTATAATATACAGGCACATGATTTCAAAAAGTCAGAGGTGGTGCTTTATTTTTAAACTCGAGATTGAAGACAGCATGCATATTTATACCAAAAGACTATTATTGTTAAACGTGATTAAATAACGTTTTTATTTAAAATATCGTAAAACTAAACTTAGATTAAAAATGCTTATATTTAATCATTAATCTACTAGTTTTAATAATACTCTATTAAAACGGGTTGTCTAGTATTAAAGCTGTTTAAAATAATAAAAAAATACATAATAAACGTTTTCTTATTTTTATTTTAAACTAGCTTTTGTGCGCGGCTCCGCCCGCGTGAATGTTGGTTTTCCGCACCCGAAACAATAATATATTTATATAAAAAGCGATTGACCACTTTTACTTGAGCTCTCGTTCCTTAACGGCGTTTACTAAAACAGGGATCAAGCTGTAAGTTCTACTGGTCCAATTTTGATGAAACATGCCGCAGTATTTAAGTCGTAATAGTACCTTTAAGACTATAATAGATTAACCGAAATCTACACACTGGTTTTTGCGTGAAGCCCGAACAAATAAACAAACAAACATCCACGAATTTGGTTTCAGAAGCCCTTAATTAGTCGATCTCAGTAGTTAGTTTTTAAATATCTTTGGTTTTTGAAAATTTGACAATTAACAATTTTATAATAGTAATCTATACTATTATTATTATTTTATTTTTAGAATATTTAATACGTCTATACAAGTGCATATATTAATTTTATCTAGTAAATTGGCATCTAGTTACATCTAGTAGTATATTAAGGTGATTTTATATTTTACTTGTAGATATATTTCACACTGGATAAATGGTATTGTTTCTGTGAATTAAAATATGTAGTCCATTCGGAGTCACAGGTAAAGCTAGTATTAAAAAAGGTAGTATTGTACAATCATCATTACTAACTTCAGCTGGTGGAAATGTACTGCAGGACACGGGACTCTCCTGAAAGAGGGGAGATTTGCCATAATCTTCACGTTTGGCAGACGTTTTTGAGGTTGCACTAGACTTTGTTTAAATAACAGGATAACGTTGCTTCCCATGGCCCATCCCTTACCTTAGATTTGCGCTGTATGGCGCCGACATAATAGTAACGTTATTCCATTTCTTCCAGTGGATGCTGTGAGAACCAGTTAAGGAATGTATCATAGTAAATTATATGGGCATAAACAAGTTTCATTGTGTATAATATAGGAGATGATTAATGGGAGAAAATTTGTCAGTAGACTGATAACCTTAGTCAAAGTCAAAGTCAAAAATTTTTTATTCCTGTAAACCCAACAGGTATTTATGAATAGTCAAGAATCTACCACCCGCTCGGAAAGTTGTTTCAGAGGAGAAGAACGGGCCAGAAACTCCACTGTTAACTCCACTGTAAACCTTAAATTCTGACATCCCATTTGTTTGTTTTTCCATTTCGTTAAATTTCGCACTGATCCGAGGAAAAACGTAAAAACTAAAAAAAATGTTAAATAAAAATAGTTTCACCATCATCATTAGGCCGTAGAAGTCCACTGCTGGACATGGGCATTTCCCTTAAACAAGGGGGATTTTTCATAATTTGCACGCTTGCCAGGCGTCTTGGAGATCACAGTAGATCTTGATTGAATAACAGGACAACGCTATTTTGATACCCGTTATTCCGCTAAATCCCTTCGCTGGTTTTCACAGTATCCACGGGAAAAGATGGGTGATATTATATAGACGCCACACATCATCATCATCTCCAGGTTTTCATCCCCACTACAGGGGCACGGACCTCCCCTGATCAGGAGGGGGATTAGGCCTTAGTCTACCATGCTAGCCTAGTGCGGGTTGGTAGACTCACACACTCATGCGGGCATGCAGGTTTCCTCACGAAGTTTTCCTTCTCCGTTAAGTACATTGGTGTCTACAATGTAGACCGTACATGAATTACAAATAGTAACTCAGTGGTATGTGACCGATATCTAACCCACGACTCTTCGATCGTAAGCCGTGTCTAACACCACTACACCACCAATTTATAAGTAACGCCTATTAAAAAATAATTAAAAATATTGACGCCACACATCAATATAAAATTAAATAATCTGTTATATATTATAAAAGTAAATTATTATATTACAATCAAAACTACATCACTATAACCGTGGGAGATAGATAGATAGAGATAGAGTACTCTTTATTGTACACCAATTAATAACTAATTCTTTACACAACATAACAATACAAAAGTGTACATTGGGCGGTCTTATCGCAGACAGCGATCTCTTCCAGACAACCCTTAGATGGAAAGAATTGTAAAAAAGTTGGTGGCTTGTACATTATCTCACGGCGATACAATTTTCTATCTACACGTATGCTATTTCAAATATAGAATTCATTAAACGAATTTTTAAAACCTCTAAAAATAGTCGCTTATGAAAGACAGGATTTATTTTCACTCACGAACAAAGAACACGGCTCCGTTTGTTCTTTGAACGGGAAAGAATGAAAGAAATGATGAAATAACGCGATGATTTGTTTTGTTTTATTCCACGGCTTTCTTGTAAACATTTAGTTTTTATGCCACAAATAAATATGATATTATGTTCCAGCACATGTGCTATAAAATTATTATGAATAAAAAGTAACCTCTCACATATGGCGGCTTATACATGTAGCTTCTTTAGTATAGTATATACTAGATTTGTATTAGTATATACTGGATTTGTATTAGTATATACTAGATCTGTATTAGTATATACTAGATTGTTATTAGTATATACTAGATTATTTAGCATATACTCGTATCATTTTGATATGCAAGACAATTTTGACATACGTACTCGGCCCCATAATGAACTGGCCTGATATACATAGTTCTACGCGACTTGTCGATACATGTTATGTTGCATCGAATAGTACATTTATCGTGTAATTTATATATGAACACGCATCGTCATGAAAACGTAGTCTCAGTTTAGCAGTGGTTTGAACAACAAGAGTCGCGTATTTCTTCAAAATGACGAAAATCGAGTACCGGAGCGTCATATTTTTCTGTTTAAAAAAGTCTCATCCCCCGCTCAAATATAAAAACGATTAGGCAAACACACCATGTTTAGGGAATTTGCCTCCTCTTACAGCACAGTGAAAAATTGGGTGAAAGAGTTTCGCCTCGGGAGAGAACCGTCGAAGATATCGGCCATGACGGTGGACCCGTGGAAGTGCTCACTCCTGAAACTATTGCTCTAATCGAAGAGGAGGTTTTAAGTGACCGACGTTTCAAGATTAGAGAAATTGCAGTTAGACGTGGGCTCTCTAAAAGTACCGTCCATCGTGCAATCTGTAAACATCTTCATATGAAAAAAGTCAATGCAAAATGGGTTCCGAAACTTCTTTCAGCTGTTCAGAGACAGGAGAGAGTGCGCTGTGCTTCCGAGTTTTTGTATTTTTGTGGAAAAAATCCAAAGAATATGATCGAGTGACTAGTGACTGGTAATGAAACTAATGGTCTTGTATTATGATCCAGAAAGCAAGCGCGAGTCAATGGAATGACGTTATAATGGTGAAAAGCCATCCAGAAAGGCAAAGGTGCAACAATCCACCAAAAAACTCATGTGCACAATCTTTTAGGATATCCAAGGCGTCTTGATGGTTGATTTTAAAGAGCGCAATAGAGTCGTAAATGGCGAATATTATGATTTATTACTATATAAATTGCGAGACATAATAAAGGAGAAGCGCAGAGGTAAGCTGTCTAAAGGCGTCCTGTTCCTTCACGACAACGCCCCAGTTCACACTGCCGGTGTTTCGAAGGATGCAATTCGTCAATGCGGGTTCACGGAACTGGAACATCCGCTTTTTGATCCTGACATGGCTCCGTCCGATTATTATTTATTTCCAAATTTAAAGCGGGACTTAAGGAGAAGAAAATTTTCAAGCGATGAAGAGTTGTAGGCGGCCGTCTTTAGTCATTTTAAAGACAAGGATTGTACTTACTTTTATAAAGGCCTAGAAATGTTGGTTCATAGATGTGAGAAGTGTATCAGTATTAGTGGAGATTATATTGAAAAATAAAATTGGTATGGTTTCATTTTCTTCGTTTCTTCATAGTTAGGCCAATTCATTATGGGACCAACTACGTACATGAAGCCATATCATACTTGAAATATGATTCATAGAGAAGAGTGGGACGTCCCAATTGTAATATTATTCGTATATATTCAAGTTATAAAATATAATATAAATAAATAACGCACAATAATAAGAAATTAAATTAATGTCCCTAATTATCTATAGTATTTAATCCACACTACTTTCGGTCGACGGGATACTTAAATCGCTAACAGTATTGACACATTAAATGACAATATTAATTTATTGACCAAAGAAAATACCAGCTTTCTGGTTATCAGATAACTCCACTAGACTTTTCGAAATTTCTCGAAACATCCGGTGGGCTTTTAGCCCCCATGGACCTAAAGTTTTTACCCAAACGCCTCAAATATGTATCCAAATAATGATAAACTCTCATAACCTGAGTAGGTTATGATACTCTATCATTATTATTTATATAAATAATATTGTTATTAATATATTTTTTTACAAACTTCTCCTACTCGTATCACTTGGTGTTACTAATCCCGGCTATGCTGCCAGTATTCGCCTTTCGGCTCTATCTGTTCCACTTTATTCGATCTTTAGCATCCTCAGTGGTGAGTTTAATGGCTTCCACATCTTGCTTCCGATATCCAGCCATCTCTTCATAGGGTGATCACCAGGTCGTAATCCCAGAAGAGGTATATTATTATTAATGGCTCTTCCTGGAGTTTATCTGCCTCATCACGGACACCAATACTACGTCAGACATATAAGTTATGTATGCGGGCAGATTTCTTTACACCACTCATCCACCTCAGCATTTTTATCTCTGTGACGATTGAATGTGTCTATTGAAGATCGGCCATCACTCGCTGCTATACAGGGGAAGTGGTTTTGTACTGTATATTGCTTTTGTACACCTGTCCTTTTAATTTTGGGAGTATCTTGTAGTCGCAAAATACTACGGAGGCCTCTCGCCATTTTGCCCAAGCTGTGCCTATAAAGGCCTGGGCATCGTGATCAACGCTATCATCAACAATACAGGTCCAAAGTATCTCGTTCGTTTTTATGACCTCAACAGTAACTGCATGGATATGGAGAGATATGCGTTTCCATGCGGGTTCTAGGACATGTACTCCGTCTTCGCTACTTTTAGCAGCTAGACAGCTGTTCTCAAGTATATCCTTCCGCAAGTTCACTTTTCACTCCAAGTTACCTTGTTCTGGTTACCGAGTGTTATGTGACCGGTGTACATCATCAGCCTTTGAGGCGGATCTTATCTTATCACTATGACTATTTCGAGTGTTCAGAATAAGAAGGGACCCAATACCGAGACCTGGTGAATACCAACGGTAACCGGGAAGGCCTTGGTGTTACGAATAGTAGTCCTAACTGTAGAAACGGGGTCGCGATTCATCTCACTGATGATATTCCAAAACAATTAACGAAGCACAGAGTCAGTGGCCTCGGTCGATAGTTTACAATACAATATATAAGATTATACACTGAAAATATGGAATTATTTGCATAGTAGCCGGTGAAGACGACTGTCTAAAATATATAATCAATTTCAAATATAGGAAGGTTCTATCTTTCTCTAATAATTTGTATGTAAACTGTTGGTCAAGTGGTGGTAAGCACGACCGGTGATCTAAAAGAACGCAAGTTCGATACCGGTCCCGCATTAATAGTTTATTTTAAACTTATGTACAGTCTATATTGTAGGCACCAATTCGCTCAATGCAGAAGGAAAACTTCGTGAGGAAACCTGCTTACCCTGGGTGTGTGTAATCTACCAACCCACACCAGGTCAGCGTGGCGGACCACGCCCTAATCCTCCCCCCCCCACAAGGGGAGGTGTATGCACTGTGGATGATGATGATGACTTTTTCAGAAACTACACAATTTTTATTATTGTTTTACCGAGTTAATATAGACTTATGAGAAAGTTTTAGAATATAAAAGAAAGGAAAACCTAAATTGGTTTTTAAAAAAATACTAATAGTATGTTAGGCTAATGTATGTACAGTATTTGTCTATAAATGAGCCGTATAGAATCAAAGGTGGCTATCTCACTTTTGACAGTTTTTAGCTCACAATGCAAAAGTTCAAAGTTTTAAATAGTACGTCTGTTTGTTTGAATTGATATTGGTCATATTCATTGAAAAACCAATACCAAATCTTGAATTAATTTCAAAGATGTCAATATAATAAGAATAAATATTTAATAACTTTTTTTCGGTTACTCAAAAATTGCTCAAAATGTGATAGACGCCTTTGATTCTAAACGACTCAAATGATGTGTGTATTTGATCAAATTATGTTCAGTATTTATAATAATTCAAGTATTAATAAGTACACTATTACTGCGACTTAAAGTAATAAATATATAATAATAATATAATACATAAATGAAGCCACTTAATTTTAGACATGTTTTTGGATTAAGTCAACCTTTCTAAAAATTCAGTCTTCCTATTCTGGTACTGCGCTTACTAATATTTTAAATACAAATGTGTTTTTGTTGGTTTATTTTACTTACGCACATCAAAAAAAAAAGTTAGTATAACCAGTACTTAAGTATGTAGTCGGACGAAGTCGTAGACATAGACAATTACTGCGTGTTAAATTCAGTCTGAACCAGTGGAAAGTCGTTTTAAACACTAGTTGGTGTACTCGACCGAAGATATTTTGTTCCTTAAACAATAGTTGCTACTTGCTATGTGGCGCCGGCATAATAATAGCGTCACTAGAGTGACGCTATTAGAGATAGATCTCTCCCCACAGATGCTGTGATAACCAGCTAAGAGATATGAGAGAATAATGGGCAGAGCAGTGTTATTTAATTAAAATCTACTGCGAACTCCAAAACGCCTGCCAAGCGTGGAAATTATGGCAAATTCCGCCTCTTTAAAGAGGAGGTTCATGTCCAGCAGTGGACTACCACGGGCTAATGGTGACGATGATAAATCAGTTAATAATACATACACGTTTTAGACAAGAAATATTCTACACGGTACGCATGGCTTACTCCAGTTCCAATTTAACCCACAAAATTTCTGTACCTACTAAAAATTTTAGCAAAATTCTTTAAACCACGATAATTTTATTATTTTATATGTCAATCATAACTCAAAATAATTATTACTGTAACAAATATTGCATTACGAAGGCAATGAAAACTACGGTTTTTCGAATATTTTGTCGTAGAACCACCTTTTGGCTTCCAATCCAACGAATATTGATTGAGAGAAACTTTAATTATTTTAATAGTGGATAGAAAAGCTTTCCTTCGCCTGAAATCAGCGGTCACCAATATAAGAATTCACACTTTGCAAGAACTGCCGACTAATTCCTCTAAATTAATTTAATAAAATAATTTTAATAATACTTACCGCTTGAAATTGGAAACTTTCAAGTAATTTTAATATCCATGTTTATTGAAACACACGAAAGTGGTCATATCCGTTAAACAGAAATCAAACAGTTATGAACTCAAAGATCACACAGACATGAGACTCGCGGTTCACGAGACGAGTTCGATACAACGTTGGATCTGAATTTGGAAAGGAGATGAAGGACGTCTGCCGCGTTCCCACTCTCGCAGTCGACTGGAGCAGGGATCTCGACGGAGTCTGCGTAATAGAACTCTTTCCCTACAGATTGCTGTATGGGAATAAATTCTAATATATTACGAACATGGTGCACGCGTAAAACGAACGGCTGTGTTTCTTGATTAGTTTGAAGTCGGCCGCTAATGTGTAAGACACGCATATCAGGTTTTTGAACGTTGACACACTTGTATCTATAAAATTTATGTTTACTGTATACTTCTATATTTAATTTTTGTATTAAATGGCGGTAGCTTATTGGGACTTTGTATTTTAATGGGGCTTGATTAAGGGGTAAAACAGGAGAGAGAGATAGAGGAAAATAATTTTAAATACAATAAAAACGGGCCTGGTAGGGTTGTTTACACCAAAAATGTGGTAAGAGAGAAATATTTCACATGCGAGAGACTTTTATTTTAATATATAACAATAATTTATACATAATCTTCCTCTGTATCCAAAACCGCCTTCCAACGCTCTGGAAGCTTCTGTACATTTTTGAATTTTTGATTTTTCTTTACTTGGTGTGATTATGTTTTCTAGTGAACTTATTAGTTGTTCCCAATCGTCATACGTGTTCCCTAGCAAAATTATCTTTAATTCACCAAAGCAGGCGTAGTTCAACGGCATTAAATCTAGAGAATAAGGGGGGTGCAAAATCAGTGACTTCCAACTTGGTGCGGGCGGGCGTTATCCTGGAGGAGTACAGGAAGAGTAGATTTTTGGTTGTTCACCCATTCTGGGATTTTTTCATTTAGTATAGAAACATATACTGATTGTTTGACCTTCATCAAGAAGCCGTTTTTTTTTTCTTTTTTCATCAAGAAACCTGTAAAATGCCTCACCACACTTGATAAAAACCCTCTGCTGATAGTCGTTGATCGAATTTTTTAATTGCCCTTGATCAATTTTGAAATAAATGTACAGTCCGAATGCAGTATAAAACTTACGCACCTGTACTGCAACAAGTTCGAAAAAAATCCGTTTTCAAAATATCGCGCTACATGTCACGACACGTTTGGTGTGAACAACATTATCTATTATACTATTATAAAATTGTTAAATGTCAAATTTTCAAAAATCAAAGATATTTAAAAACAAACTACTCAGATCGACTAATGAAGGGCTTCTAAAACCGAATCCGTCGATGTTTGTATGTTTATTTGTTTGTTTGTTCGGGCTTCATGCAAAAACCAACGGGTAGATTTTGATTAAACTGTTACAGCCTAAAGATACTACTCCGGCTTAATTAATGCGACTTAATTAATCGGTCCAATAGAATTGAAGATACAGCTTGATCCCTGTTTTAGTAATCGCCGCTTAGGTACGAGAAGTCAAGTAAAAGTGGTTAAAGTTTTTTTATATAAATCTATGAATGTGGCGGGATTTCTCATGTTGTGGAAAACCGACATTAACGCGGGCGAAGCCGCGGGCAAAAGCTAGTATATTATATCATAGTATAATACTCTTTTTTACGTTCGGTATCCAAGTACGTAAATACTGTCTGTTCAATGTGCCTCAGAAAGGTTCCATCTATAATGTTATAAGAATACGTTCTCAAAAAGTTTTAAAATTCGACCTTGAAAATGTTCTCTTATCGCTC
>WUAW01006118.1:18567-32081 GCA_017165845.1 Thaumetopoea pityocampa | reverse complement strand
AAACGTAACGTGTTCCGTCGCTGTGACGGCGCAGCGTGTCCCGCGACACACGTCACACGGTGTGCCAAGTGTCGCGTGGCCCGGTGCGCAGGCGCCGCGGCGCGCGGGTCTGTGCGGCAGACACTCACGTTGTACTCTTGTAGTGAGTGCATATCGACAGACGCGTTGGAGAATATTTACAC
Organism: Thaumetopoea pityocampa; assembly: GCA_017165845.1. NCBI lineage: Eukaryota > Metazoa > Arthropoda > Insecta > Lepidoptera > Notodontidae > Thaumetopoea > Thaumetopoea pityocampa. Next base: position 31,899 of record WUAW01006118.1, on the reverse strand, counting down.
TAATAGAGACTCCCCCTTTTTAACAAACAGCACCTGCTTAATATAATGTTTATATATTTTGAACGAATGGTCCACGCTTAAGAACAGCGCCACGGGATTATTAACTGGTGCTCCTCGCCGCTCACGGAGGGGCGAGCGTCTTAGAAGTCGCCGAAAGCGATTTAACACGCGTGACAGTTTGAGGGCGTCGCGTGACTGATGGGACCCGTACTCCGCGCTGCGCCCGAGTCTCCCATGGAAATGATTGAGAAAGCCCGCGGCACCAGCGAACGGGACTGTGTCATAAAAATATCAATGTGGTTATTACAACAACTAGTGGAAAAGCAAAATATATTTTTAAGATATTAGAAATGCATATCGCACCAAAAATTCACTTAAATTAAAAGTCACTTTGAAGTCTCATATCAAGTTTAGACGCCGCACGCGTGCAGCCGGTCGCGTGCCACCGGCGCGCGCGCGGCGGTTGATCGAGCACCGCAGCGCGCCGCCGGCGCCGCTCATTGTCTTCCATAATGTCAGTCCACCCGTGGAGAGCAGTGCACAGAAACACGAGGACTGGTGAGAGGGCGAAATTATAATGGTTCTGATAATAGCACTTGGCTAAGAGTTCAGTAAGATACGCTTGAACACAGGAATTGTCTAAATTGTCGAAGAATGCAAGGGAAAAATTAATTTGTCCATAAGTGCAAGGTGAATATTAAATTGTCCACAGGTACAAGGCGAACACAGAAACACACTCCAATATAAAATTTATTTTTCAACTAATATTAGTATTTTAGCACAACGTCGCGTCCGGGGGCGACCCCCGCCCGCCCCCGCCCTCACAGGTCGTGTCTAATTAAACGTCGGCGAGTGCAGTTGCACGGCGAGTCAGTTTGCTTTATAAATCTGTTTGCAGAGTGCGTCCTGGGGCGGGAACAATGGCGGTTAGTGGTGGCGCGCCCACTTGTATCTTGTTTGTTCTGCGTGGGTTACAAGGAGCACTGCACCCAGTATTGTCTGCTCATTTCTTGCAGGGCACGCGCTGACGTCACGCGTGCGGCCCGCCTCAGTGCCCTACATACTGTCCGCGGGTCCACCTTTGGATGGAGCTGAAACAACAGAATCTTCATATTCGATAAGACCGTTAAGAATTGTAAACGATCAGTGGCGGATTTATCCAGGCATTATATATTTATACAGGCTGAGTAGGCTTGGGCCTAGGGCGGCAGATTTTAGGGGCGGCAAATTTGGGGACCAAATTTTTTTAGATGCCATAAGGCACCATAATCCGTTTCACAAAAATCTTTTTATGTTTATAAAAACATAAAAAGATTTTTGTGAGACGGATTACTGATGTCTTACAAAGAGAAGTGGTGACGGTTGTAGAGCGACGGGCGGCGAGAATTGAACAGCCTACACCGTGACAATGTATGAATCCGCCGCCGGTAACAACACCTCGCGCCGCGCACCCGTGTAACCTGTTCAGTGTAATATTCCACACAACGCCCGTACTGTACACGTCGCTCTAGACATTCCCTGATTTAATTCCCTGTAACCGAGTGACCCCTGTGTCAAGATCCTCCCGCTCCTCATCGCAGAGTGCTCCGAGAGGTCACGCGAGGGCGGCGCCGTCCCTCGGCATCGTTTCGTTCTATTTACTCGTTTTTCTCTGAAACTATTAAAACTTGAATTTCAAAGAATTCAGTTTAAATATATTTATTTACTAGCTATGCCCGCGACTACGTCCGCGTGGGCATTCGGTAAGGGCGAAATTATACATAAATAATTTTCTCCGATCTTAATAAGAATGAATGATTAAAAGCTTGCCACAATGCAACAGTGAAAACCGCACTCAAATCGGTTCAGCCGTTTCTGAGATTAGCGTGCACAAACGCACAGATACACCGACAAAATTTCTAAAAACTATATTTTTGGCTCCGGTAACATAACTACAACCTATATGGATGGTTTTTTTTTATAAAATATTCATTGTACAGACACGGCTCTTTTGCGATTTTATTATACGTATAGATATAATGTTAATATATTGTTGTCGTCTTCAAGCACACTGGTTCGCCGCGCTCGGAGGCTGCCAGCGCCCGTCACTCTGTACATACTCAATGTCCCCCATTACTCCTATACTATACTAGTTATATAACTTCACACGTTGAATATCATTCTGCGCATGTCCGGAACCTACCTCTACGGTGTCCTCCTCACAGTTCTCCACTTGCTGCTGCATCTACTCTGATGTCTGTGCACCAACCACAGGTTGACCGGTAGAGAATGCCCCCGGCATTAAGTCCGCCTGTACACGTAATTCATTGTCCAACTCCACACATGAAAAACTTGAAATGTACTTGAATGTTTTTGCATCCAATTAAACTCTGAACTCTTTGTCGTAACCTAATCGTTACCTGCCGAACCTTAAAACAACCGGCTCACCGCCAAGCTGTGAAAAGGTAACAGACAGACAGACGCGCTTTCAATGTGGATCGCTACACAAATGATCAAGAATAAACTTAAATCAAAAGAGTTGAATGTACCGCCGCCTCGGGCCGCGCGCGAGGAGCGCGCCCGCTCCGCCAGCGCGGCGCGGCGAGCGGTCGGCGTCTGATATGATTTATAATGTCCCGACAAAATAGCGAAATTAAATTTCAATCTGCGCCATCACCACTCCCCTCCCCCTCCCCCCTCGGGAACCATTTAATGTGGAGAGAGAGAAAGAGAGCGGAAATCCATAAAATCTAATGGGTAAATTTCGCGGTGAGATAAAGCTTTCAAGATTTATATTGGCGGCTGGACGAGTGCGGCGCGCTGCGTGCGTCACCACGTGCAGGGAGGGACCATATAATTTAAATACGCAGACGAAACTAAATGATCACTAAAATTATTACAGAAAATTGTTGTCAAACGATTAGAAGTAATGTACGTTTATCGCTTATTGTAGAAGATTGACTAACTGCCAATTGGCAATAAAAAACTGAGGTACAGCATCAAACCGAGTCAGTAATAATAATCCGGGGCGCGCCCACACTGCACCCTTCCCACCAGTAGTTCCACTTTCCTTATCATTATCTTTTCTTCTTCCTACTGCTTCCTTGAACTCACCTTCTAATATTGCCTGCAAAGCGCGAGGTGGGCTTTACTAAAATACAAAATTTAAAGTTTTGACTTTTTCATTCGTTTTACGTGTTTTTTTATTTATTTATTTAGGACAACAAACATTTAGTCATGGCTTACTTAAAGAAACAAATATAAATTTAAAAAGTTATCCATAATGTAACCATTATGGATATAGAACTCTTAACTTTTTCTATAACACCAATTACTGTATTAATATAACTAGCTTTTTCCGCGGCTCCATGCGAATGTCGATTTTCCTACCACATGGGAAATCCAGTAATAATCGTAGATTTATATAAAAACCACTCTCACTTGAGCTCTCGTACCTTGACGGCGGCTAGTAAAACAGAGATCAAGCTGTATCTTTAATTCTACTTGACCAATTTTGATGAAACATGCCCCAGTACTTAAGTCGGAATAATGAATTTAAGATTCTAATAGTTTGACCAAACTCTACCGGCTAGTTTTTGCGTGGAGTTCGAACAAACAAACATCACCGGAGTTGGTTTCAAAAACCCTTAATTAGTCCATCTGATTAGATTTTAAATATCTTTGATTTCTAAAATTTGACAGTTAGATACATAAAATCACACCTTTTTTTGGTTCACGGGCGAGACATCGAACTCCAGTCTCTCGTGTGACAGGTAAGTATACTGATCAGTATTCTACCGAAGAATTGGGGTAAGCAGAGACCAATTTTTTCCAGATGTTACGAGTAAAGTCCAGTAATTGAATGTCATAAGTATTATTTTTGTAAATAAATTAAAATATTAAATAAATTTGATATTTTATTTCCTTCGACTGCAGATTTCGTAATTAGCATATGAACGATCAGCCCCCTTAACCAAGTTGATTTTCTACAATCGTTAACTCTAATAGAAACTAATAAAAGGTTTTGGAATGACATTAGTAATCGACATGTCACCCGTGACTTATCGATTACAAATGTCATTTCAATACATTTTCTTCATTTCTATTAGCGTTAACGATTGTAGAATGTTAACTTTACTAAGGGGCTGGTATATATAAATACAAATTTGACTTGTCAGCGGATTACAGTCAACCTTGTTGTCGGAAATGTTATACAGCGGTACGCGTCGGAGAGCATTCTTCTCGTTTCTAAATTAGGAGGGGAATATTTGTGTAGGAGAGCGCGGTGTGAGCACTCACAATGAGAGCCGTGATGATTTCAATGAAATGATGATTTCAATGAAACCATTCCACGCGCGGTGCATTTCTTTTATTTTCCTGGTGATTTGGAACCAGTTAAAAAAATGTTTGAAACCTTATTAATTTTTTTTTCAAATCTTCATAAAGTGTTTCGTTGGCAGCCAATTTACTAACCAATCTCGACTTTAGATAGCTTTGAAAAAATTCTCACGCGGCGAAAAGTAGGTATGGCACGCTTCGTATAAAAGTTTATTTATCGTAAATGAAGGAGACGCGATGAGCGAGTTGGAGGAGCGCGCTCGACGGGGCGAAGCCTCAGGGCCGCGCCCTCGGCACGCACTCGCACGTATGAACGCCTATGAACTACTTATTGAATATTTTCGCCGAACTTTCAAAGAGCCCCTCGGATGGTGTAGGGCGTAGCGGGGACGCGGGGCGGGCGTTCGCGCAGTCCCGGATACACCGCGCGACCCGACCCGACCCGACTTGATACTATTACATTATATTAAATGTGCACAATAACAATATATTTTACAATTATTGATAATAATGAATCGGTTGTCTTCCCGTATAAATTTCGGTTGATCCTGATCAAGGTCCCATCGACTTCTATCATTACTAAATGACCGTGTTCCGTTCGCCGCGCGGCCCGCGCACCGGTACCGTCACCTATCTCCTCCCGTGCATGCTGTGCGGACCAGCTGAGGGGTGTGTCAGAATAACAGGCAGCAGCGTCATCCTGTCATTCAATCAACACTCACTGCGGTCTCCAAGACGCCTGCAAGCGGGGAGATAGTGGCGAATCCCTCCTTAAATTTAGAAAAAGTCCGCGTCCGCCGCGGGCCGGCCGCGGCGGCGGACGTTTTCTAAGTACACGCGGGGCGCGCTCTCGGCTCAACGTGTTTCTCTTTTGGTCGACAGATCCGACCTTCAGAGTGATTGCACCTCAGCAGGCGGTTGTCACGTGACGTCACGTGCGTCCGTTCATTAATACGCTAATCATGTTAAATCGTGTGCACTGCGAGTAAGTGTATCACTGTACACAAGAATAGCTTATAAAACACATGTCTTTTATAAATTATTTACAAATTAATTTTAATTAATCAATTAATTTTATTTATAAATAATTTATTTTACATATTTTTTAGACATGTCATCATAATGAGCGCCGTTGTGCCAAACCAGTGGTCAAATCATAAGAACAAAGTGCGCTACCGACCGGTGCCCGCGGTCGGCCGGTGCCCGCGGTCGGCCGATGCCCGCGGTCTGCCGGTGTCCGCGGTCGGCCGGTGCCCGTGGTCGGACGGTGCCCGCGGTCTGCCGGTGTCCGCGGTCGGCCGGTGCCCGCGGTCGGCCGGTGCCCGCGGTCTGCCGGTGTCCGCGGTCGGCCGGTGCCCACGGTCGGACGGTGCCCGCGGTCGGCCGGTGCCCGCGGTCGGCCGGTGCCTGCGGTCGGCCGGTGCCCGCGGTCGGTCGCGCAAACAAACAACAAAATAAAACAAAAGTCCGGAAGTCTTTCATTGAAAAAGAACGACAAATCACTGAGTCAACTTGGCTTTTATATTTATTGAAGCATAAAGGGCAGGGCGGGCGGGTTTTGTCCGAAAAATTTGTATTAAATCTGTTGTGAATAAGTAGGAGGAGGTGTCTCGGAGCACTGGAGTTCACAAAACAGTAATTTCATTACAGCGGCGCGAATAACGGCAGTCGTTTCACTTCGTCGTATTGTGTTATTTATCAGCTCGTGCGGCGCGGCGTCATTTATTGCTTTGAGTTGGAAATAAACTTTCTCGTAAACGTCTCCGCGAAGGCGCTCGCTGCGTTCAACACGGTAACATTATTACGTCATTACGACGTCGCCACGCGGACGTTTCTGTTCTGGTTTCCACGATAAAGTATATAAATAAATGTATTCTGTGTCTGTATGTATGCATCGATAACAACTCCCAAATGTTTATATTAAAAGATCTTAATTTCGCCAACAAATATTTAAAAGAGACTAGCTCAAACCCGCAGCTTCACTCGCAATGAGTTAATGATTTACAAAATCATATCATCGGACGAGCTGTGAAGATAGATACCATAAACGGTCGAATGAACATACTGTCGATGTTTTTTTATAAATTTTGGACAACCGACTCTCCCGCGACACGGGCTGTGTCCGCACACAGGTGCCAAACATTGCCCCTTATTCTTTTGTCAATTATAAATTCTGTTTGAGTGCTCAGCAAGTCCTCCGCACGCACTCACAGTGTTGCGGGGTCTCGCTCTACTTGGACACGTCCACCAAGTTCAAACTAACTCTCAAATCGATCCGAAATTGTCGGAGACAAGTCGGTACGGAACACACTTCGAAGAGGCAGTCTCACGACATAATACGGCCTAGTCGCTGGATAACAGTTTTCAGTTAAAGTGTTGGTGCACTAAATGCAAATATATTTTGTCATGTTATTAGAGTTTACGTTTAAACTAACTATCACTGGCGGCTTCTCCCACGTGGACGCTACCCCATAAAATAGAATGAATATGTTTTAGCTAGTAAGTTATACCACCCTAGGTTACATCGCCACTTACCATCAGATGGGACTGTAGCCTCATGGTAAAAACCCACAGGAACTGTACATTTGTCCGAGTCAGAATGGAGCTTGTGGTACTCGCTGGCTCCGTATTTATAGATTTAACAATTCTAGATTTACTGAAATCCGTCTGACCGATGTAGCGACGGCTGAACGGGGCGAAGGTCCTAATTAAAGATACAAGTTATTAATCTCGTCAGCACCTGCACCTGCAGTCTCGATGCTGTGGGTCTGAAGAGATGTTCAGGGAAAATTTTGAGGGTATACTATTTTGAAGGCACACTACGTGGCGTATCGAGTTCAGAGGGTACTTTTAATGTATGGGATGTGAACGGTCATATCGAAGAGAAAGCGGGGAAGTTCGAGCGTACTCATGGTGATTATGGAGTTGGTAGCTTGCACGCAGAGGGAGAGAGTTTCAACACTCAGATCCTACATTGTGTCCAACCTATCCATTGTGAACGCATTCTTTCGAAAAAAAAAATACACAATATTTTGTAATTTATCGCAGTTGAGCCCACTCCGCCCAAAATGTCTATCTTTTTACTCGGTAGTGCTACATCTGCAAGGTTGCCGACTGCACGATCATTTCAGGAGAGAAAAGAGACCGAACCGACAATGGAACCGAGAACCGGCAGTGTGCGCCTCGCCCGTCGATGTGATGGCGTCACGACCCGGGCGCGGACCGGAGGCCTATGTTGATATCACCAGAAACGTGTGCCGCAAGTGCATTTCTAGAGGTGCAGCCAGGGCCGGTCGGTGACCGCACGCCACCCTCGGTCGCCGGCGGCTTTCGGCGAGGTGCGGCGCTGAATCCGCTTTTGTCTGACGCAGTGCCGCACCGGTCGGTGACGGGCGACCCTGTGCTGCTGTGCCGACGACGTGACCGGTGGTGTGGGCTGATGATAGCATTCATTAACCGGAACAAGATGTCTTACCTGGAGTGAAACGTGAACGTCTGGAGGGAACGAAATTATTAGGTGACACTGGTTCCAATAAAATGACGTAATTTAATTTAGCTTAACAGACACCATTTTACTCATCTCTCTCTCGTGAATATTATTTCGGGAATATCTTGGTAAATTTTTTTCATAACAAGCAAAAATGAAATTTCCCTGGCGGATATTTTCTTGCGAGTCGAATTCACAGTGATTACTGTCACCGAATTACGCTGTGCGCAACGGGCAGTGCTGAGTACGCTATGCGCAATGAGCAGTGCTGAGTACGCTGTACGCAATGAGCAGTGCTGGGTACGCTCTGTCGTCCGATATATATATATATTTCTGCGGCGGCTCTGTTCATACAACGTGAGTCTATAGAAATATTAATCACTTTCTATGCGTGAAAACCTGTAACTGGTTGTCTGTTAAATATATTCAGTCGATATTATTATAGTAGCTGTAGGGTTTTCATTCCAGAAATGAATAAATAAATACATACATTTAAATATAACTAAAGTCTCATTTTGCACTAAAAAAGGACGAGTAGTTTACGGGTATAATGTGTCAGTTATAGATATTTTAGAGGTAGTGGATGAAAAATACTCGCGGGGCTCGAGCAAGGGTTGGGTGGCACGTGCCACGGGCGCCCTACTCGCGTCCCCGTACGACTGTTTCGTAAGTTTCCCTTAAGTTCGTTTTGGCATCGCCCCAACTGGCGCCAGATGGCGACGCGCTCTACCGGAGTTCCCAACTGTGTGCTGTATTCGTGTTCGATTATACTACAGGCGTTAAGGAGCGCGCGGCGCGCCCCGGCTGCTGTTATCTTATGTCTAGTGATAGAGAGATATTAATGAAACAGTGCACAGTTGTATGACGTGGGGTCCCTGTGTGTCACCTCGCTATGTCGCCAAGGTGACACGCGCACGGAGCGTGGTCACCCGGCTCGAGCTCAACGCACCGCGATTGCGTCGTTTTCCTTTTTCTTTCGGTCCGCGCGTGAGCTGAACACGCTCACGCTCACACAAACGCCGCGCATATTCTTCACTAAACAGAACCGCGCGTCGATCGTCCGCTGTAACTGTATCCGTGCAAACCACGTCGACCATTACTGTGTTGGCGCGCACGGAGGGAACATCAACAAACACATTTGGCATTAGTAATAGCAGTGATGTGCACGGTTCTCTACTGTGAGGTGCGCGGTGGACGGTACCATTACTAGTGAATGTCCAAAGACGGAGCACCACCAGTTGTTATACAAGTGCACCACGGAGGGGCCGCCCTCGGGCGCTGACCCGCGTTTGACCTACAGTTTATATCGGAATACTCTCAGCGCTAACGGTTCAGGTAGTTCTAAACGATGCAACGAATACGACGCAGTAAACACAAGCGGGAAGTCACAACCCACGCCTGTCGGTCCTTTATATATTTATGATCACGATCATCGTCGTGAGCGGCGGTACTGGTACACCGCGGTACACCACGGTACACCGCAGTACACCGCGGTACACCACGGTACACCGCAGTACACCGCGGTACACCACGGTACACAACAGTACACCGCGGTACACCGCAGTACACCGCGGTACACCACGGTACACAGCAGTACACCGCGGTACACCGCGGTACACCACGGTACACCGCGGTACACCGCGGTACACCACGGTACACCGCGGCTGGACGCGGGCCTCCTTCCAACGAGAGATTTAGTGTAATCTCCGCGCTCGGCAGGCGCCTTGGGGATCGCAGGGGGTCTCGACCGAGTAACAGGATAACGCTGCTGCCCATAGTCCTATCGCACCCCGTGGCTGGTTGTCAGGGTGTAATAGGAGTGTCGGCCGCACAGTGACGCTGTCATTGTGCGGACGCTGCGCGGCGGCTTTGTATATGGTGTCACACACGAGTACGCACGTCGCGCCGCAACCCCAATTCACTAATAAACTACGATCTCGAAATTCGGTGAACGTGCAGATATTCACCGACAACACGTACACCTGACAGGACTCGTTTCCCGCGGGGGCAAAAATGGGCTACTGATAACCACTTATAAAAGTGGTCTCTGTCTACCCCAATTCTTCAGTAGTGTAGCGGTCAGTATTCCCGCCTGTCACGCGGGACCCGGGGCGGCGGTGTCGGCGTCTGGACCTCGCGCGCCAACACCATCTCACATCGCAGACTGAACCATTGTGTAGTAAAGCGCACAAATTCACACGCACACACACGCACGCGCACGCATACACACAAACACATGCACGCATACACACAAACACGTGCATGCACGATAAAGTGAAAAAAGAAGTTTTAAATTTGAGGGGGAAAACAGATCGGCTACAATCGACGATCACTCAAGGAAACACTCAAATTGCTATAAAATATTATTAGTGGAAATCCACGAATCACATATGTGGAGCCTGCGCAGGACCCGGGCGTCGGCTCAGCACCACTGAAGACTATTAGTTACGGACAACTGTCTCTCCACAAGCGTTGGTCGAGATGGTATATAAAATTCTTAGACAGGTTTATGTAATAACAAATATGTATATTGTGTTTTAAATTAGAAAATCAGAAGAAAACTCGAGAGCAAGTCGCCGTTAGTTAGACACGCGCCCATCGGCCCCGGCGCTAACGCGCTTTCAACTTAATTTAGCTCGGCGCCGCCGCCGCTACGAACCACCAACTGCTTCAGCTCATACGTTAACTGAACGGTGATAGTTTCGTTTAGACTGAAAAAAAAACTTATTTCACATATAACGGTAGCAAACGTTTGAATTGTAACTATATATACATTACATGAGCAAGCGAACGTCACAGTCTAGTCGGCAATAGGCATTCGAGCTGATCTTCGAGTTAAATAACGCTGGAAGCGGCCAGGTGATAGATGGGTTAACAAATATAACATCTTTAAAACTGCTCTCCTGCATGTTTAAAAGGCACATAAAGCAGCCGATTTGAATCGTAGGAGTTGTGGGGACGCGGCGGTGACGTCAGACGGTTGACAGCCCTCTGAACGCGCCGCGCACACACACACACATAGACACGAGCGCGCGCGCACGAACACGAGCACGCGCACGCGCACGAACACGCGCACGCGCACGAACACGCGCACGCGCACGCGCGCGCGCACAATATCAGTAAATGAAAATGTCGGGTCAATAAGGATTGATATCGCGCTAAAGATTAACTTTTATAGTGATGTAACAACATTTTATTAACTATAGATATATATAGATGGATATATAATTTATGTATATGTATATAAGCACACTTTTGCAAAGAGATTATTTACACATGTTGTGATTTATTTTTTTTACTTCCTGTTTGGCTTTTTCATAGTCTGTTAGTCGTAGCTTTTCATATCAACCCATCATTTCTTTTTTTTTTCAAGCACATGACCAGATCTATAAATTTTTTTCAATATACATATTCGGCAACAACTAAATATAATTACTATGTTAGTTGGTTTAATACGCACGCGCTCAGCTTTAAATCATCTGTGAATGTTCATTCAGCGATCGCAGGCGTCATAATCCCACTGTACACTAATAGACTTTTGTAAGTACTCGAAAATTATACGAATATACACTAAGTTCAGTTGAGGCCGACTGAATGCTCGTTCAAACGTTAAATTAAGACGCTATCGTAGCGTCACCGGGTTCAGCGCCATTACAATTCGCCGAGTGTCCCTTATTCGCAACAGTTTGCCTACTCTGCGCCCTTGGGTCGGGATTATGTAAGATTCATTGGGTGTTTCTCATTACGACTTCGGTAGAGGCTTATCAGGTATATACGTATATAGTCAGTTACTTATGAAACTTCTGATTCTAAATACCGGCAACGTTCTTAAGTATATTGTCTGTGATCTGGAAATCAGTGTTGTGCGTAATGTGTGAACATTGTTATTATTATATTTACCTTATGTGTAACATTGCAAAAGTCGGAAAAAACTAAACATCGACGGTGCTTGAAAAAGCTCCGATCGAAACAGACCGACGACAATGTCAGCGCTATATTTAATATTAAGCTGCAGAAGTGTTGTTCGTAGATCGGCGACGTCTGAACACACAATAATTCGGGGCCACCAGGCAGAGTGGTGGAATGGGGACTGAACGTTGACAGGCGATATGTCGATCGTTTTATAATTAATTGTATATTCAAATACATTGCGCATTAAACACAGTAAAATGCAATAACAAAACACGGTGTTTCCAAATTAATTACTAATTATTTTGCGGTCATTTGATTTGAGCTTGATGTCGCGTCATCTTGTTGACACGTAAGTGGACTTATTTTGTAGATTTCCTTCAGTTTCTAAAATTTTACAAGTTAAATAATTGACTCGATTGATCTGTAGTACGATTTTGTAATTATCAAACTTTCGCTGGAAACATTGGGATTTTGAACAGGATATTTATATTTATTGGATGATTTTTTACGGTTATTCGAATTGCTTTTGAATACTCTGCTCTGATCAGAGCTCAGGCTAGTTCATTTTACGTGTGACATTTACGTTTGCATCGGTTAATTCTTGTCGGTAATTCACGGTATACGTTATAAATTCTAATGTTTGGTACTTAAGGGTGGAAATCTTCGTTATTTTATTGACCGTATCTGCTTATTACAAATTCTGTAACCAAAAGTCAAATTTTGCCGAGTACTATTATTATAAATGTAAAATGTTTAGGATCTGTAATGAAATCCCGCGACGCAAAAGCGACTCTGATTAAAGGGGAAACGTTCCCGGTCGGAGGGCGAGCTGTTAAAGAAATTACATCACGCCTTGTTTTGCGACCAATTAACGTTAAGTGAATTAATTTATCCTTTTACATTTTGATATCTTTTTATTTAAGCCTACTTGTAATTAGGGTCGATATACAATTATCAGTGGCTAATGTAGCCATAATACTTGTGATATTTAAAATTTTTGAATGATTAAATCTAATATTTTCAGATTTACAATATTTTCGTAAGCTCTCACAAGTCTCATCATGTAGTACTGAAGCAAATATATAGACAAAGATTGTGATTGAATGAATAAAGAAACTAATTCGTTTTTGAAGGGTCACGTACCCTTCAAAAACGAATTAGTTTCTCAGTCAATCAATCAATGATCAATCATTGATTGATTGACTGAGAATTTAAAAAAAATTTGACTGAGAAAAATTGACGGACGGCCACCGCATAGCATGCGTCGGATATTCATTATTTATTTAGCCGAAGGTTGCGTGAAAGAGGTCGCGTTCAGTGATGAAGCCCTTATTAGGTTTTACATTTTACTTTCGGCTTAACTCTGTGTATTGGCTCCACTATACGCGCCGATACTGTGCTATGAAATGTTTGTGGAAATACGTGAGAATACAAACAAGGTTTGAAAACTGTTCGAGTGCTAAGTTAAGAGACACGAGATCGAGATAGTTCGGACATAGAATTATATAAGACTTGAAGTAAAGAAATTAGTAATGAACACACGAAGATACTGTTACGGGCCGGGGGTAAATTAAATGCCGCTTGCGTGAAAAGTTGATTTATCCACGAAGAAAGAA
>WUAW01006112.1:6354-28032 GCA_017165845.1 Thaumetopoea pityocampa | reverse complement strand
TTTTAAGACTACAACAGTTTGCCGGTTCTTACATGAAGCCCGAACAACAGACGCGCTGAATACAAAAGATTAGATTTTTAATATATGTTTAATACACAGACATCGAAGTTTTACAATTTTATAATAGTATTAAGTATTAATAATAGTATTAAGTAATAAAACTCTTAGGTTAAGTGTTAAAGATATTAAGCTTATCTAATATTAGTTACTAATATTAGTTTATGTCGGGAGTCGGCAACCGTTGACCCGGTTCACCGAGTGACCCATTTAATAATTTCAAGTGACCCTATTTTGTTAAAATCGAAATAGATTTAGAAAATACGAAAATAACTCTGGCCGAAACGTCTCTTTAATGCTCACATTTTGGTCGATTTTGACTCGCGGTCAAAAAGGGTTGCCGACCCCTGGTCTATGTGTTCATGTAGTGCACTGAACATACCACTTTTTCTGTAGTCTTCTACTCTTATATCACTTTGTCGCTTGCTTAATTTTGTGCCATCCGAGTTCACTATCAGCGGCAAGTGGCCAAATTGTGGCGGTTCCCACCCAAATGCCCTGCAAATAGAGGGCTAATGATACATACATATATTTGAGAGGAGAGAGAGATGCCACATCGAAGAGAAACGCCACCTATCAGGAATCTGTGGTACTAAATAGTGAAACACTTTTTTTACCATATTTACGTGACTACAATCCCACCTAATGGAAAGTGACAGTGACAGTCAGAAGCCTAGGGTGATAAAACGTACTAGCTTAACAAAACCTATTCAATGTTGTCTCAAAGACACCTACATTATAATCGGACGGTAATACTGACGCAGGAAGACTATTCCACTCTTTGACTGCACGTATGATGAATGTAAAAGCAAATCGCTTCGTATGGGTGGCAGGGATTTCTACGAGGTACGCGTGATAGCCCGCTGTGCGCGTAGTAGTCCGATAGTGAAAGGGGGATGGAGGAATTAAATTGTTTAAGTCCTCTCTAACACACACACACTCTAAAATGTATCTTGTAGAACACTGAGAGGCTGGCTACTCTGCGCCTGTTCTCTAAGGCTTTGTAGATTGGTCTCAACCAGGGAAGGGTCACCAATAAGCCTCACATACACATTGGTATATCATCATCGACCAGGACGAAACCGCTTATTTCTGCTTCAAAGTATCTGCGCGAATCAGCACTCTAGAACACTCCAAAAGCTATTCCCACGATCTTTTATACAAACTTGACCCAAAAGATATTTCCACGATTCTCTTCGCCAAATTCTCAATTGAAAAAACGTGGGAAAATGCTTGGAATTCCTTCAAGGAGATAAAAGGAAAATATTACGCTGACGTCCAACCTGACATGCCCCGGACCTCATGGTTTTTCAAGTTTCGTAAATTCGACAAAAGAAAAGCTTCCACAATCTTTCGTCTAAAATCTTAGTTCCCAAAGTGATCCAGGTGGACCCCCAGGGATACACGGGAGACTCGGCGGGGGTTGACGTTGGCGTACGCAAATTTCCATAGTTAGATCTAATCTTCACATTTTTTGTCGAGTTTTGGGAATATGCTTGAAATATAGCTGCAGGGGGTCCACCGGAACCAGCTAAATTTTGAAAGTGGGAGAAAAAATGTCTGGGAAACTCTGGTCTAAAGCTAGGCCATTCCTGTTCTTCCGTGTTTCTTGCTCAGTTCAGGATCAGGAATAATGTGTTGTGCGAATGTGGATTGGACGATGGCGACACGAGCCACATTTTCTTTTGCCGACCTGAACTGCGTCAATCCCTATACGATATCCTCTCTCCAGAAATTCCTGGTCCTACTTCCTTTAAACGCCTACTATCATACACCTTCTCCCCATCCTTTAACTATCTCTTATGTAAATTTGTAAATATGAATAACATTAAATTGTAAATAATAATTCAGCTAACACTTGTTGTAAATAGTACGTGTAACATATCATCTATTTGTCTAACTAACCCTACTCAAAATATGTCACCTATACGTTGTCCTGTCCTTTATTTTAAATTAACACCCTGGTCGAAGGATATTCCGTCATTGTACCGGCCATATTATAAACTCCACCGCCCACTCCAATTTATGATATTAGCAGAAACGGTTATTGGTAGAATTGTACCAAGTCATAAATTAAGAAGTGAAGTGAATATGATCATATAGGAGCACGGACCTCTCCTCATTTTGAAAGAGATTAGGCCACAGTCGTGATAGAATACTGGCCTAGAGTGGGGTTTCTCAAGAAGTACTTGAAAGAGCAACGCACGGAGGGGCGCCAGAGAAATTTTAAAGCAATTCCAGAGCCTCTCACATCCATTATGAATCCAAAACACCGCAGATCTTTTAATCAAAAGGAGTCAGAACGTATCATAAGCCGCCTCAGTCAATTTTCTAAAGTCCTAAGCGAATTTCCTTACCTAAAAAATGTGTAATGTATCATACCGATATATTAAAAGATGTTTAGTTGTGGAGATCTGCCACTCGACGCCTCTCAGTACGTGGGTGATCGCCATCAAATGGTCATCGACCACGTTCGCGAAGTGGTACGTCGGGTAACCGTCACTCTTCATCAGTACCGGGTCGCCTTCGTTCAACGAGACGTCGTAAGCTATCCCGCCGAATATCAGGTCCTCGAATGATTGGCAGTCCGATGTTAACTGCCCACGGATAATCAAGGTCATGTTAATCACAGTTCACAGCTGAATATAATGAGGTTGTTTCCTATATTTCATTTTCTAAATAATTTCCTATTATCAGCTGCCATGACATATTGCCATGGCTGTCCATTTTTCATTTTTTTTTTCTTTTTAAAGACACCTCCCGCATTAGGATTAATTCCTGTGTCGCGGGGACTTTAAAAACATTCAAATAACGGGAACCCAGAACACCCAGACTCAGAACAACAATTTGTGGTTCACACAAAGTTGTTGTCCCGTGTGGGGATCGAACCCACAACACTCGACAGTGCAGTGGACGCTTAAATCACTGCGCCATCCGTGCAGTCAATTCCGTTATTCTGCTACACCGCTTAGCTGGCTCTCACAGCAGCCACGGGGGGAGATGGTATGACGCTATTATTATGCCGGCGCCACACAGCAATCCACACACTTATAGATTCATGTCATCTTTCATGTCGGTTTTCCGCTACGTGGGAAATCCCGAAACAATCATAGATTTATATAATAAGCATTGAACCACTTTTACTTGAACTCTCGTACCTTAACGGCGGTTACTAACACAGAGTGATCTCTGTGTTAGTAACCGCCGTTAAGGTAATAAAATGTGTAATTAAGTGTAATGTGGTTTAGTTTTAAAGATACTATTCCAACCTAAATACTGCGGCATGTTTCATAAAAATCGGTACAATAGAATTGAAGATACAGCTTGATAGCTGTATCTTCAATTCTATTGTATCGATTTTTATGAAACATGCCGCAGTATTTAGGTTGGAATAGTATCTTTAAAACTGTAATAGTTTGACCAAAATCAACATGCTGGTTTTTGCGTGAAGCTCGATCAAACAAACAAACATCGAAGGATTTTGTTTCAGAAGCGCTTATTGTCTGTCTGTCTATCTTTTTATTAGTCGATCGGAGTAGTTTATTTTTAATATTTATGTTTTACAAAATTTGACATTTAACAATGTTATAATAGTAATATAGATAGATTTTAGCAATAATAAGTATCATATAGGTTCATCCTAACTAATGAACACCACAGCATGTTATTACTATCATACAGAAGTGGAAAATATGGAACACTTGTTGTGCTGTTGTGACACTTTGGCCAGAAGTCAAATGGGCCTTCTAGTGCTGGCATACCCCAAATCAGATGACTATTGGCTCTTCACCATTAAAGTAATTTACAGCTGAATGCCAAGCTGTATTTAAAACCCTAAACAAAGAGGACTAAAGCCAAGAACAACTGGGGAAGTACAAAAGATCTCATTGCACCAAAATGTGTGTCAAAACACGCAAATATATTCCGATGTCTCAGAGCAACTTAACAGCTTCATCCAGCTCAAATATCTTCTTATCAGTGCGCAAAGCAAAGTTTCAATATATTTGGCAGTAGAATTCACATCAGGGATTCTTAATAAATTCTCCCTCGCTGTTATCGTGGTCACAGTCAGAACGTGGATAAGGGACTGAGGGCTGTGTTCACGGATATAGATACAATTTTCTTAACATAAAACCTTCCTGGTACTTTTATAACTCTGGTATTTTAACCACGCTTTTTTGGCAACGAACTTCATTACAAAGTACGCATGCATCCTCAACAAATGGCGCAACTCTTCGACTGTCGACATCTCAACCGATCTTGTTGGAGAATGTATGGCAATGGCAGGCCGCGCTAGACAGTACATCTCTGGTCAGAGGATCGTGTCTTCCGATTTTGTTACTCTTGCCATATTTTAACCCAAAATTGGGACTCTTGACATGATCATAAACATCATACTTATCATTATAGAATCACACCTTGGTAGGTATTTTTATATATTCATTGAATTTAACTCAACGTAAAACTAACTCTTCTTTATGATTCATCTACCCCAAAATGTATTGAAGATTCTTTTACATTGGATGCTTTTCTAAATACTGGATAGAAGCCTCTCTCACAGAATATGCAAATGAACTATTCTCAACCTATTGCATTCAAAATTCATACCATAAATCTCCCTAAGTTGTGTGTTGAATTACAAGTTTTAGGGGCTACTTTTAAGATGGTAAAATAAATTTTGATAAGTAAATTGTTTATTATTTACACGTCTGCGCCAGAAGGAGGGTTATGTTTTTCGATTGTATTTATGTATATTTCTTTGGCACATTCTGTAGCCTAAATTTTTTGATGGATTTTAGTTTGAGAGGTTTAATTAGACTCCTCTTAACTGTGAATGACAATGGGTATATCAAAATTATAAAAAAAAAATGATTTTACTTGCAGTTGGGTTTTTGGTTTATTTTTCAAAAATTACTCATTTTATTTTACAGATTATAACCACATTGATGTATTTGAATTTGAATCAACAGTATGCTGTTTTAAGCTTCAATTTATGTATGTTGTTGTTTTAGCTTTACTATATAAAATCCTTCTTGTTTAAGATGTAAGGAGCTTTAATACATTGTTACAAAAGTTAATTCCTACCTTAAACCGTATGCAATATGGAGTGCCAGCTTTCATTTTTTCATTAATCTCTTCATTACAGAGATTCCTGCATTTATTATCATATTTCGGTATCCTTTGGGTCCTAGCAGCATCTCTGCGAAGTATGTTAAGACGCCGCTCTGTGCAGAAGCATTTGTAAGCCGAACCATTATCTAGGAGCTTCTTTACATGCTCTCTGGAAAAATGTTATTAATGATATACTCTTTCAAATTCAAAATTCTTTATTGCGAACATAGGTAATTCAAGGTGTTATAATACAAAAATGTATCAGCACAGCTATATTCGACCAAATTGGCACGCAAAATTATATTTATTTAGTTACATATATAGGTCATTTGTATACTTAATCATTTACGCCTTAAGTATTCCGTCACAGAGTAATATGCTTTATCCATACCATAATTATTTAATTTTTTTTAACTTATCAATTTCATTTGTCATAATTATTTCAATAGGTAATTTACTGTAAATATTAGGTGCCATACCATGAAAACTTATTTAAAAACAGCTTTTTTATGATTTTTATGACAAATTTTATGCTTATGTTGCGTGTTTACCAGTGTCTCAAATATATGAAAATTACTTTTAACAAAAATTACAACTTGTATCTCTTGTGTTTGTAAATTGTATGTTTTGATTATGAATGTATAAGATGCTATCTGTGATGCTGGTATATGGTGTCAGCATAATAATAGTGTCACTGCATCTCTTCCCATAGAAATTGTGATAACCGGCTAATGGATGCACCAGGACAATTGGCAGCAGTGTTATCTTTTTATTCAATTAAAATCTAGTGCAATCTCCCAAGATGCCTGCCAAGTGTAGAGATTATGGCAAACCCCTCCTATTTATGGAGGAGGCCCATGTCCAATAGTGGACTTTCATAGGCTGATGATGATGCCATTATACTAGTTTAGATGTTAATGATACTATTATCATGTCACGTAGCAAATAATTGATTGAATTACAAAGGTTTTTAATTGAAATGTTATCATAACTAATAAACATAACTTACTTATAAATATGTAGTCTTTTACTCTGCTCGTAAGGGCCACAATTGCCTGCTACACCGGGCCCTTCTGAACACTCAATGCCGGCCCATACCAGATCCCTGAGCAAGGCCTCTACTGTACCATCGACTTTTCGCGACTGGTCTGTGTCCTCTATACGCAAAATGAATGAGCCAGCTCTCGATTTTGCAAACAAGTAGTTGTACAGGGCAGTTCGTAAGCCTCCCAAGTGTAAATATCCAGTAGGACTTGGTGCAAATCTAACTCTCGGAGTTTTAGTACTTAATCTATTGTACATATAAGTTCTTGGCGAATATAAGGCTTTATTGATTATCAATGACCACATATTTAATTATCACTAACGATACAACATTGCTGTTTTTAATTTTATAGTACAATTAGGTTAGTATTTTATTTTCACTGATCAGCTGTTCCCAGTTTTGGCAGTTTTACTTTCGTTTAAAAATAAGTGTTAACACCATCTGTTTATTTTTTGTCACCCTCGAACTAAATGTGGTGACACAAATATTAAATGAGGAGCTCGTTAACTGTACAATAAATCTCGAATCTTAAATAAAATAAACCCTTCATGATAAATAAATTGATGCATAAGACCATTTCTGTTTTTGAACAAACAAAATAGTCTATGCTTATTATAAGACCGTGAACTTTACTGCGGCTTTTATCTTTACTGCGGTCTTCTGTTGATTCTTGCCATACTATTGATTTTGCCATTATTACTGGGAGAATTTAATTAAACTCATAAATGTTACACGAATTCGAATTTGCATGCATTTAGAATAAAAAAAAAGTTTTTAGAGATTTTTTCAGGAAAATTTCTAATAACTAAAACCTGTCTCAGTGTAAAACTTTTTCTTTTTCATTTTGTGCTATAGTATAATAGAAATAACTGCTTATTTCGCATTCGTATGCTAATTCGTCGTCATACTGGATGTATGAGTCAAAATCACCAATTTTCATTATCATTTTTTATAAGTTCTATTCCAAATAAAATTAGTAGCCAATCTGTGTTTATTATTTATATGAAATTAAAAATGTAATATAAACCAACTAATATATTATATTGCATGACAATATTTATAACTAGCTTTTGCCCGTGGCTCCGCCCACGTGATTTTTGGTTCTCCACTATATGGGAGATCCCAACACAAAAATAAATTTATATAAAAAGCCTAAGAACATATTTAACTTGACCTCTCATACCTTAACGCGGCTATTAAAACAGGTATCAAGCTGTATCTTCAATTCTACTAGATCGATTTTGATGAAACATGCCACAGTATTTAACTCCAAATAGCACCAAATAGCAAATAGTTTAATCAAAATCTACCAGCTAGTTTTTACGTGAAGTCCGAACAAACAAACAAACATCGATGAATTTGGTTTCAGAAGCCCTTAATTTGTAAATATGAGTAATTCGTATTTAAATATCTTTTATTTTTGAAAATTTGACATTTAACAATTTTATATTAGTATGGATAATATGCGGTGATATGAACGTTGACTGTTGTAATTGCATAAACTTAAAATGGGAATTGCAAAGAAATAAGCATAAAAATAAAAATTAATTCACTATAACATCTTAGTTTCATTTGTGTGCAACGAAATGACATTTTCTGGGAGCCACAAAGCTGTAATCAAAATACTCACATCTACTCCTGATAATGCTCAAAATCCCCATTATCAATTTCTCCAATATCGAGGATCTCGTATTGCAAAAAGGCTTTTACAGTCACACAGTAGTTAAATCCCACATCTGATGTTTATGATTAGTGTGCAGGACATCTAATTACGCTATTGCGACTGCTGTTTGACACCACTTCCAGTTTCTACCTTATTTTGAAAATTCGGGGGTAAAAAATTTTTCACTATGGACACATTAAAAAAAATGTGTTCATGATTGTTATTTGACTTAGGTTCCGATGTCGAAATAACAGTGAAAGTCATTTAGAAACTACAGAAATTATAACGAAAATGGTGAGTAATTGAACTAAAATTACACCAAAGTTGTGACTAATACCAAAAATTGAACCAAGAAACTGTCTAAATAATAGGCAAATTACAATGACAGGTAAGAATTTCTGAGGTTATAATAAAAATGACGTTCCTGTGATTCTTTTGCAGAATAAATTAAAATCGTCACAGAGAGACAAAGTGAAGAAGTTCGTTGCGTTTACGCAGACTAGCGAAAGCACAGCAATATATTGTTTGTCTCAGAACGAATGGAAGTTGGATTTAGCAAGCGACAATTACTTCCAAAACCCGGATGCCTATTATAAGGACTGTGGAAAGGGTTCGGTGGACAGAAAAAAGCTGGAGCAACTCTTTAGTAAATACAGAGATCAGCAAGAAAATGATAAAATTACTGTTGACGGTGTTATGAAATTTTTAGAAGACCTTAATCTTAGTGCAGAATCAATTTTAGTTTTAATAATTGCGTGGAAATGTAAGGCTGCTGTGCAGTGTGAATTCTCAAAAGAAGAGTTTACAATCGGTCTGCTTGAACTTGGAGCTGATAGCATAGACAAATTAAAAGCAAAACTTCCCACACTAGAATCAGAGATCAAAGACCCAAATAAATTTAAAGACTTTTACCATTTTACATTTAATTATGCAAAAAATCCTGGACAGAAAGGTTTAGAATTGGATATGGCCATAGCTTATTGGAATATTGTGCTCCGCGGGAGATTTAAGTTCCTAGATGCTTGGTGCAAATTTCTCATGGTATGTGTATTAATTCTATTAAGTTTTTTATTAACATAGAAATATATACAGTTGGATTTTATCTGCATAATATTAAATTATATAAGTGTGCATTTACATGTACATTGGCTGTGTGGCACTGAAATAATATTACAGTCACTATATTGTGTATGCTCTGAGAACTAGCAAAGATATACTGCAATAATGGGCATCAGTGTTACCCTGTTATTCAATCGAAATCTACTGTGATTTCCAAGACGCCTGCTAAACATGTAGATTATAACAAACCCCTCCATTTTGAGGAGGAGGACTGTTCAGCAGTGACTTCCACAGGCTGATGATCATAAGAATACATTATATTTCTTCATAAAATTTAATTCAAGTTTATATTTCTTCGTAGTATGTTGCATAATATCATCCCCAGTCCATATTGGTCCCCACTGCAAGGACATGTACCTACTCTGATTAGGAGGGAGATTAGACCATCATCTACCATGCTGACCTAGAGTGGATTGGTAAGGTTTCACATGCATACAGGCATGCAGATTCCCTCTTGGAATTTTCCTTCTTTGTTGCATACATCATTGACTACAATGTAGAATGTACATGAATTAGAAATAAATCAGTGGTATGGAACTGGGATTGAACCAGCGACCTCAACATCGTAAGTCATGTCTATAACTACTACACTACCAATGTACTTATGTATGTTGCATAAACAACCATCCATTTTAAACATGCCAACCATCCATTAGCTATGTTTTGAACTGAACATGAGACAATAATCTAAGATACATGTAAATTCGTATAACATTTATTATAGGTTTTATATATAGCTTAGCAAAATTTATCACAAAAATTACATTCATGATTTACTTATCCCAAATAAAGGCATTTTATTTTGGACATCTTTTTATATTTTATAACCAATAAGATTTTGTGTGACCAATAAGATTCAATATTATTTCATTATGTTTCGTTAATTCATCCATCTTTTTAACTGACTCCAAAAAAAGAAGAAGGCTGTAAATTTTTTTATCTTTGTTACATCATAACTACATCATTTATAAGCTGGTCTTAAAAATTCTTTATTTCTTAAAAGAGGGACGTTCTCAAGGGGGTCCCATTTTATTTTTATGAGCATTGAACATGGGATTCCCAAGATATACCAGAAAACTCCTGAAAATTGAATAGAAAAATGTTTAGTGATTAAAATATTGGTAGGTTTATGACAATCGAAGACTAGGTAGGTACTTCTTACCGAACTCCTTAACGACAAAGAGTATGAATGTGGAAGGTAGATGCAGGAATTTCGTCAAAATAAAGTAACGTAGCTGTGTTTAGGTTAAATGAAATTGTCATGAGATACACTATGGCCCAAACGGTGGACACGTTGCTCCTCTGTGTCATTGGATAGATGCTCGTGAATCAAATTTAGACAGTGAGCACGTTGATCTTCCGTCTTTTTGGATAGACGCTTGTGGACCAAGCTGAGACGGTGGGCGCATTGATTTTGCGTTTCATTGGAAAGACGATCGCGAATTAATCTGAGACGGTAGGCACGCCTTTCGATATTTTAACTGTTAAATACTTTTTAGTAAAAAAGTATATTATAATGCGGGCTTATAGTAATAAGCTCGCATTTCGGAAAGTCTCCTTTCATGCATTTCATTAGTCTCTTGAAATTGCCTTGGATGTGGATGTCCTAGTTTGAGATAGACGTTTTTACCTTCCTACTCTCGCCTCATTTAAACGACGCTTCCTCACATAGGCAGCGCGTTTAATAGGTCTACCCATATTCGTATTTGATAAATAAGTTACATACATAACGTAATATTCACTGAAAAGCAAGAAATAAAACTTCTTTAACAAAAAACAAATACAACTTCAAAAAAATCTACTCTAAATATGCACTAAAAAGTAAAAAATAATTACGTTATTTATTTACTTCAATTAATTAATAATATCACAATCAATTTACTACCATAATAATATACAATTATTGTTATTTTTGCAGTCGATGCCAGCCGAGGTTAACAAACATATATACAAGAAAGTAGCATAGGTATACATCTCTAATTATAGGTATTCGATTGTGATTTTTTCTTACTGAGAATCGTCTTAACGTATTTAGGCTGGCACGGACTCCAAAAGTATAGTAACATTAATTATATGTTATTGTCATAGTAAATTGATTGTGATATTCAATTAATTGAAGTAAATGAATAACGTAATTTATTTTTTTTACTTTTTAGGGCATTTTTAGAGTAGATTTTTTGAATCATGAATAAACTATTCCGTTTATTCCTGGGTTACTGTAATCATCAACACGATGAATTTTTTACTTTCTACTACTAATTACTAAACAATAATTTTAGGAACACCATAAGAGATCCATACCAAAGGACACGTGGAATCTACTACTTGACTTCGCGACACAGATTGATGATGGAATGAGCAACTACGATGCTGAGGGCGCATGGCCTGTACTCATAGATGACTTCGTAGAGTGGTGTCAAAAACAGGGCCTCACCGCTGATGCAGTTAAAGCATTGGAGCCAGCGTCTGGCTAGCTGAGATGTCCGAAGCGCGAAGCGCCACGCAGTGTGTACGTACAAACAGACTCCCCAGAATGCGGCATCACAAGAACAATGTCTGTTAGAGCGTACATATTGCTTCTGCTATCACGCTTCCTGTTGTATGGCCTCGAGCTGTGTGCAGTCGAGTGGCTCGCCATTCTAATTGTTTTCGAATTGTGCAGTTGACTGATGTGGTGTGAACTTGGATTGGATAGTGCTCCATCGTGACTCTGATGGGTTTTTCAATTGGCGCTTCTCCCGCGGTAATAGATCATTACACTAGTGAACAATTGTAATAAATGTGTTGCTAATTGAATTGGCCGTTCGTATCATCTTAAATAGATGAAGACATTGAGATATTTGTGTTTGTTTCTCTATATTCATTATTTTTTTATTGTACACTAAAATGATTTGCAAAGTGAGCATAATTTATTTTATCATAATTTTTAGTTATCTAATGGAGGTAATTTTATAGTAACAGAACTTAACTAAATTTAGTCTCTCCCTATCTTTTCAAATGGCAAACGCCAAAACGAGATAGCTACAATTTTGGTGCTGTCAGTTTCGTTTAGACACGTCATAATTAAAAGATTTAGACGCGATCGTGGAACACACGGACTAAAGATACGCAAAAACGCAACATTTTTAGAAACGTTTAACAGAAATGTAGGTTGGTAGTCCCTATAAATGTTTGCTATCTCGTTTTGACGTTTGACATTAGAAAAAGATAGGGAGAGACTAAATTTAGTTAAGTTCCGTTACAACAGAATTAGCACCAATAGTGCACCTTTTGAGTGCCGCATGATATGGAAGTAACTATGAGAGTAAAAAGTGTATATTCATAGACCATTGAAACAGATTTATTACATCTTGATTTAAATCTATATACTATCATAAAATTGTTAAATGTCAAATTTTCAAAAGCCCCGGGCGAAAGCTAGTACTGTAATAAATCGCAAATATCAGAAAGTCGATACATTGTTTTTTTTTTTGTTTTTGACAAAATTAACCACTAAAATTAACCATTTTTAGTAATTTGTGTCTGTCTGTCTGTCTAAGTTGTTAGTTAACTCATCACCGGAAAATAGCGTATTTGAGTAAAATCTAAGAACAGAAGTGTCATTCCAATACATTTTTTCCTTTCTATTGGCGATAACGATTGTCGAATGTCAACTTGGCTAGGGGGGCTGAATTCACGTCAGCGGTCGCTATTGTGTTAATTGGATTATCATTTTTACGAAAAAGAAAATCCCCTAGATGGTGTTAATATCAAATGTATAAATGAATGAATAGTTATATTGACCCCTCCGTTTTTTTGTCTAATTGAAATGACACTCTGGCAAATAGTTGTGTACACACCCAGGAAGGTTTTTGAGTTGGTATAAAGTGACACAGACGGAGTCACGGGCAACAGCTAGTAACCAATAAAATCTACATATCTACTAGTCATACTACATACACATTTGACCATGAAACTCTTTCCTTGAAACATTTTAACATATTTAGTGTTCACTGTAAGGCCTATGACAGATCAAACAAAAGAATGAGAAGTTGTTTACCTAATGATGTTAGAAATATTTTAACCTTGTGTTTTGCACTATGTAGTCTACACAAATATCGCATCGACCACGATGCATAACAATGAATAAAGGCGGAATATAGAAAGTAGGTTCTATTTATGACCTAGAAAAGGATTATTCATTGTCTAAGTCTAAATAGAATATAATCCCATAAATAGATTATTTCTTTTCTAGGTCTAGAGACAGTTTCATCCTCTAAGACTCTAAAATATTGAATGAAATGTTGTGTATTGTGTTTTCCTAGAACATTTTGCTTAAATTTTGCCATTACCATTCTAAAATACAAGCGATAACATCTATTCCCACCCCGCCTAAATAACATCTCAGTATCTTTAAATTGTACGCATGCAGTTGGTGTTTTGGTCGTTGAAGGCTCATCCTGTGAGCATGTCACAACGGCTCTAACCATTAAATGATAAAGCGCATACTTAATTATGTATGTTCAGCTAAATTTACAATATTGTAAGTTGGTACACTTTACATTATGACATGGCTGACAGTTTCCAACAATTATATATTCGCACGGCTAATAGACGCCGCAATTTCACACGCCGCTTCCACATGTATACATTGCCGATCGAATGTGTCAACCGTTATGAACGAACAGTTTTTGGACTGTTTATTTACCTTGAAGGCATAGACTATTTTATATGTTCACTGATAAAGTGGCTTACAATGAACGACATGCATTGCGTTGATCACTTCAACGAATGAGACCCGAACGCGGCCGAATATGCCCGAATTGTTCACGTTCGTGACGTAAACTAGTCGAAATTTGGACTGTTTTATAAACTAGTTTATCGTTGACGATAAACAGTCTCGTTGCGTCGACTATAAAATCGTCAATGACCCACCACTAGTTAGTAGTGTACGTAGGTCATTTAACTTATGCCATTACTAAGTTAAATTATGAACCTTAGTACTATGTAATAAAGTCGATTTTTAATTGCTACATTCACCGATTTGTGGTCGCTTTTTATTGCATAATTCAAACATATAACTTAAGAAACTTGTAAACAAGCCATGTTTGAAGTTTTAAAATACTTATGACTTCTTATTTACTGTACTTTGCCCGAATAGAGCTATATATTTAACACTTAGAGCAATGTGGCACCATTTTCTACCACCTTAATTTTCTTCCACCCTTAAAGCTATACAGAAGCTTTAAGGGTGGAATACGACAAATAGTTTGATCATGAATGAGCCTTGTGAAGTATCTATAAAAGTGCTTTACCAAATTTAATCTTCCACTATCGATATAATACAACCATACCCATCAAAATTTGTTGGAAAAGAAACAATGTTTTGTTGCCAATTGAAATATCCTGTACCTTAAATGATAGGTGTATTATAAAATGCACTCAACTGTATATAGCTCTTAAACTATTCGTCCGTTAGGTAATATAAAGTTGTTGAACCATTTCTTGTTAGGTAGCGGACGCACTACGCAAACGGTTTGTTGCAAGCTTTAATGAATGAGCGGCTGATTATATACAGCATTGATACTCAAAGTGGTCTATATCGACCCCCAGGGGTCGACGATGACCTGCAAGGGGTCCACGCCAACTGTCAAAAACACATTTAAAGTTAATAAATTTACAACAATGTTATAGTAACTACGCTTTGGGGGTCTATCCAAGTGAAAAACATTACAAGTGGTCTACAAGACAAATATTGTGAGGACCTCATATACAGCAAATTAGCCCCCGGCTCGTAACTGCGCGTGCATATAGACTAAAACCTCACCACGTATCACCAGGGGGTGGTTAAAAGTTGCTAAAAAACATCACATGATTAATGGACGCGCCTTTCAACTGTTGCGGCTGTTAAATCCTCGAAATGTTCTTAGTGGTGCTGATTCTGTTGTAACAGAACTTAACTAAATTTAGTCCCTTCCTATCTTTTTCTAACATCAAACGCCAAAACGAGTTAGCTTACGCTTATAGCGAGTACCAACTAACATTTCTGTCAGAGGGTACAAAAAACATACGGTTCAGAAATAAATTGTTGCCTTTTTCCGTACCTTTAGTCCGTAGCATGTTCCGATATCGCGTCTAAATCTTTTAATTTTGACGCCTCTAAACGAAACTGATAGCACCAAAATTGTAACTATCTCGTTTTGATGTTTGACATTAGAAAAAGAAAGGGAGGGATTAAATTTAGTTAAATTCTGTTACAACAGAATCAGCAACAATGCCTATGTCTCTTAATGAAAATCTCATCTAAATTCTACGGAATCATTTGTCAATTCCGTTTCCAATATTTGTATAGAGCCCCGATAAAGTATGTTTTCTATAAAATTCTTGCGTAATGCGTCCGCGACATTACTCTTCTGAGATAAAAATATTAATGAGTGGTGTTTAAAATATTATTAACAATTATAAAAATTATTCTGAATATTGTTGATTAGATATTCTCAACTGGTTCTCTATTTAATAGTAAATAATACCGCTATAAATTTAAAATGTAAATATGTATATACAAGTTAATGATATTACGCTTTTTTTTAATATTAAATCCTTAATTCCTGATTTAGTTTTTTAGGTCCACATTAACAAAATTAAAACGGAGTGATATTCTTCTAATCGGCATAATTTGACAATGAAATTTCTTGCTCGCTTATGTGTTGATATCAAACATCAATATATTCTCGATAAGTGAAAAGAAGGTAGACCCATATATATTTGTTTGCAGATGAAGACGACGTTGTTTCGTAGAATTTAAGGTTTAATTTAGCTTATTTCGATTTATAATATATATTTTCAAAAATAAAAATGTCCATTGTTTTAGTTCAAAATCCGTTATGTCCAATTTTTACGATTCTGATGAGTTTTGTATGTAATTCGTTATATTTCTATGTAATTGAGAATAAACATTATCAAAATAAGTTAAACCTTAAAATTTACGAAATAACGTCGTCGTCATCTGCAAACAAATATATGATTCTACCTTTTCAATTCAATTCACTTATCGAGGATATATTGACGTTTGAATTTTATCAACTCATTTGATGTCGCAGTTGTCACTATCATTGTCATTGAGTTGTCAGTTTTTTTAACAGTTGATTTACATGGCTGAAGTGCAAATTTGACATGAATAATGTACAGTCTAGTTTACAAAGTTGTAATCTTTTTATTTTACGATTATTATGGAGTGTTGTGTTTTAATAACTGCAACAGTGCTACACTATTATTGCGATTCGGCATAGATAATTTTAATAATAAATCTCTCTGTTTCATTTTGGTTGAAGTGATCTCATTGTAGTTACAATTTCTTCAGTTGAAGAGATCATGAAACTTCACATAATCACACACCCGCCGACGGGCTCGAAGAATCTTCGTCACTATTAGGTGCAGTACTGTCATCCCCAATCTCAAGAGAGGTCCACGCCCCCTTTAATGGGGACGCGGACCTCTTGATCAGGAGAGGGTTTAGGCCGTAGTCTGCCACGCTGGCCTAGTGTGGGTTGATCGAGAGCAGTACTGTACCGAGGCCTAAAACTGAAGAAATCCTTGCGATCGCCCAAGCCGAGGCTCGAGCCTCCCTCGTGTTTCTCACCCCCTTTAGCCTAAGCCTTAAGGCTAAACTGGACTGCACTCTGCACTCGCTGTCTTGTTCGGTGAGGCTGTAAAGGTCATCGGTGGGCAACAACATTTCTTATTCCGAAATAAATAAAAAGATATTAAGTTTAACGGTTTTATTGTAAAGAAACAAAATAATGATGCAGATAATATTAAACGCTAAAAAATAATTAGGTACCAGTCATCACTCCACTCTCCTCGTTAATATAGAGCATTGATCAGAATAAAATAAAATCGTGGAGTTCGAATCCCGGTAGGGACAAACTTCGTGTGGTGAGCCCAAATGTTTATATCCGAGTCATGGACGTATTTATCTATTTACTTATTGTATTTATCTATATATGTATATCGTTGTCTAGTACCCAAGGTACGCGGAATTCTGGTTTGAGACTAGACCGATGTGTGAGTGTCCAGAATACCCCCTCAGCTGTGACACAACAATGACGGCCATGTTACATAATATTGGCGGTATCGGTGCTTTGATGTCGCGTGACTATATACCATCCTTGTTCATTCCTTATACTTTGTGCAAGTAAGAGCAGGATAGATACAGATAACATCGCATTACGTCACGCTCCTAGAGGGTGGTCAACAGCTGAGGGGATACTATTATTATTACTCTTTTTCTTTATTTCTGTTCCTCGTTTGACGTTTAATCTTATTTCATAAACGTTATCACAAGAAACGCTGGCAGGTTTAAAAAGGCCTGTTTATATTTCTTCTAATACTCAGAGGGTTTTTCGAGCTAATAAAATGCCGCTGAAAAAATGCGTTTCGGACATCTGTCAAATAATACGGTATTTTTTTATTTATTCAATATCAAGCTAAAATATAATAATACGTTTAAGTAAACATAATAATAAAACAATACTTTTATTTAATTTTGTGGTATATTAGTCAATATGTGGTATATTATCAAAATACTTTTATCATGAATGACACTTAAAAGTGGCATTTAATATGTGATCAGGAACTGTTAGAAACGCATTCTCTCAACGGCCGAACTTTAAGAACACAGCTTAAATCTTCAAACCTGAATTGCAATAACAGTTGGTGTGTTAGTTTGGGAACGAACTACGCAGCAGGCCTTCAATTAGCGGCCAAAACTGTTTTTCTATAGAGCCATGGCTATTCAGCCAACTTCCCAACTCGATTCCATTATAAAGCTGAATTTTCCAACTGGTTGAATTTTCAAATCTGAAAATATAAGGCATAGAAAAAATGCTCGAAGGACAGTTTTTGATAAGAACTTAAATAATAGTAATGTATTATTACATAAAAAAGAAACAATTAGCTGAGCAGTCAAACCTGTTGCTTATAAATATTAAATTTTATAAATAATGTTATGTGGTGAATTATCGGAAAGGTCTCATTCTTTTTTTTTTTTTTCAAAAAATAATATTTAATTTTTCATCTATGTTCGGAGTTATGCCCATTATTTTTAAAAGTATGTTAAGTGTGCAGGTTTTTTCAAAATTGACCCCAAGACTTCTGAGCACTTTTTGCTATAATCTATACTTTCGGATTTTGTCATCCATGACCAGTTGAAAAAATCACCTGTGTGTTCAAAATAGCGTAGGAATCTATTTGAAAATAATCTGCGTACTGGTGTACTGTGTCCGCGACTTTATGTTGTAGTTGAGTAACCTTTATTTTTCAAAATAAATAATCAATGCCTTTATATAGTAATGTAATAATTGTTTATTTTCTTGTTTCTCAATTATATTTTCAAAGAAACTATTTTCGGTATATCTTTGTAGAAAATTTGTAATTAATTAAAACGATTTGATTTAACCTTTAAGGAGTTCTTTAAAATCTATATATCTAGAGGGTAGTATGAAATTCAGTATGTATTCTTATATGTATAACGAGATATCGTCCGTGATCTTCTGAAATGTTCTATCTGCATCTAGACAAATTTTACAGGACAAACAAAAACTGATTTATTTATACAATAAAAAAAACAAGTACTTCATGTGTTTTTAAGTCTTCCTAATGATATAAACATAAAATGGCTATTATTTTTAACTCGTTTTGCTGTATATAGGAGATCTTAGTTTTTAATCAGGAACTGTAGTTATCAATGTTATCATAGAATACCGAAAAAACCAAGGGACTTAAGTTAGGAGATTAATGCTTCCTATCTGTTCTGGTCTTTTGCCAACAGATGGCATTATAAAACGGTTTTGTGAAAAAATGTTAGAATATCTCAGACGGTCTTGGACTATCCGTTGTACATTTGAATGCCTGTGACCGATTTATATTGTAACATAGTGACGATTTTATCTAAAATACCAAAAAAAGTGAAAGTAGAGGTGCACTCT
The DNA here is from genome assembly GCA_017165845.1 of Thaumetopoea pityocampa. Lineage (NCBI taxonomy): Eukaryota > Metazoa > Arthropoda > Insecta > Lepidoptera > Notodontidae > Thaumetopoea > Thaumetopoea pityocampa. Next base: position 9,071 of record WUAW01006112.1, on the reverse strand, counting down.
TGAACATGAACCTCCCCCCCCCCCCATAAATGGGATTTACTGTAATCTTAATACTTGGGCAGCGACAGTATAGGTGATACTGCGTCCTAAGGTGAAATCCCCACTAAAATCATGCACAAATGACCTTTTGTGTTCTATATTTTTGTGTGTCATGATTTAGAAAAACTAGTTGCAAGTTTTTTCATTATAATAAAAACAGTCTTTGATAAAGTCGGGCACTAATATAAATGCGCGATTCTTTCTGGATAGGTATGCCTATTTACATAAGGGCATTTCACTAATGCACTCCGTCCTGGCAGGGTGGGCGCAATCCGCGCTGTAGACACAAAAATAATGCAACGCCTCGAGGCGCATTCGATTGGGCCTAACACTGGCGTCACACGCACGTTAGATTTAGGTGTTTGCGTGCTGTTTCAATCAAAGAACATTTAATCACGTGATATGACCCTGCCAGGCGTGAAAGAAACGAGCTATTTTGAAACGGTCAAAGAAAAAATTCTAACACGTAGAGGTACGATTCATATTAGTCTGCAGGTACAGATCGAGGTAACTTGTAGATTAATAAAACCATTAGACGAAATGCTGTGTAAACTAAAATACTCTTTATTGCGTCATCGCTCGAGTCGCTATTTAATTGAATTCCTTCACAGAGTGCATCTGGTAATTTTCTGTGATCCTGGTCAGTTGCGGTTTTGTCATAAACCTTTCCGTGAAACATTTCTAAATGGAATGTAACGTGTAACTACGGATATGAAATCTTAATTATCAAAATTTTTAAATTTATATACATTTGTATCGATCAAGTACAAAATGTAGTAATTAAATGCATTCATGTCCAAACATGAGTACATTTAAATGTAGTTTTTAAATTTTAACATGCATATTAATGTAAGCGTGATCTGTGATTTAAAATATCAGAATATTTAGTAACTCGTCTTGAATCACATTAATATACTTATTCGATTAATTTTACAAAAACTATTTGAAAAACAATGAGTTTATTGATTGGTCCAAATATAAAAAACTTCCTGTAGCTATTGATTTGTGGAATTTAAAATTGCCTTTTAGAAACACTGAAAAGAAATCGTATGTAAATAATTGTGTATATTTTTGATGTGATCTTGTTTTTTTATTAAAGGTAGAGGTTCTTTCATGCGTTAAGATGTTGCACATAAGATCAATACAACTAAAGTAAAACGCACGTATAGTATTAGAATCCTACGGAGTCACTATGCAAAGAGATTGTGGCAAGCAGTTTGACCTCACTTAGCGCCTAATAGTGTTTTAAAGGTAATTTTCTATAGTTATCCAGTGTTGCCTACTAGAAAAAAGCTGTCGCTTCTAGTTTAACATTAAATTTTAATCATTAACAAAAAACTGTTTGGTACTTAGATTTTATTGTACAAAAGAATGATGACATTGATGTATTGAATATTACATTAAATTGTTAAATGTACAAAATTGTGTTTTCATTTTAGACCTCATTTAACCTGTAAGCTGTAGTCCGATGTGTAATAATAATTATTCCTTAAAACAACCTGCAACTCCAGTGAAAACTTCGCCTAGGCATATTCTCCAAAAGCAAAGAGGTACCTGCTATCTGACGACTGACTGACAATGACAGTAATCCTACTTTTTGTACCAATGAGTTCCGGGTTCGAATCCTTGTAAGAGCAAACTTTGTGTAACACACAAATGTTTGTATCCGAGACATGGACATATTTATCATCTAAGATTGTATAGTATTGTCTAGTGCCCAAAATATAAAATACAAAATAGTTTGCAGCTAGATGAATATATGGTCTATATATCTTCTTCGTCTATCTTCTCTCCACCAGCATGCATATTGTTACTTTAAACTACTGCACTACTGACGACATTAACATAGAAGTCTGAATCACGCTAACGAAGTTTAATAGTGACTTAGTGTATATACAATACAACGACCCGACATCAACCGGTGGGGGCAGTGGCAGGCACCATCAGGCAACACCCGTCTGGTCGAAAGATCTTCCATTTTCCGATACTGCCACTTATGTCGTACTTCGACCTACAGCTGGTAAAAATGGAGTGACAGTATTATGACGCTAGCGCTATACAGCAAAAATGAGATACACTGGCATTTTATATAATTGTGAAAATTAAATAATTATGCAAACAAAGCTAGACACTTTTTATCTTTGCACCACCCTAAGGTAGACTGATAAAAAATGCCTAAGGCATTATCTGTCCATCTGTACATATTTTACGTATGATATGAAGTTTAAAATAAATAAATTGACGGTTATATTAAAAAGAAAAAACACATTTATGCAGGATTAACACAACAAATAGAGTTAATAAAAGAAAAAAAGCAAATAAAAATATCCAGAATAGATTGATTTACAATTGCAATATCTATCTAATAATTTTTGCGTGCTTGTCCGTGAAGGGCCTATCTCCTTGTTGCGCTTATAATGTAATATAAATAATTTAATTATATATAATATATTCATCATCATCAGCTCGCAAAAGTACACCGCCGGACATGGGCCTCCTCCTTAAAAAGGACGGATTTACCGTAATCTCCACACTTGGCAGGCGTCTTGTAAATTGCAGTAGATGTTGGTTGAATAACGGAATAACGCTGCTGCCCATTATACTGGTGTATCCCTTAGTTGGTTTTCACATCACCCTCGGTCATGGGCGTACCCAGGTTCTGGGCCAGGGGGGGGGGG
>WUAW01006111.1:31963-43325 GCA_017165845.1 Thaumetopoea pityocampa | reverse complement strand
CCCCCCCCCCCCCCCCCCGTGCGACGAAAAACATTCTCTTTTTCAAAAGTGATAGTCCATTTCATTCTTAGTATGCGGATTGTTGTATAATTTTCCGTACTGCCCTGCATCGAATAATTTATCAATGTATTATGTAGACTGGTAGAGATGCCTTAGGCATTCACTGCCTTTACATATTCTGTATAAAGTTAAAATGAATAGATAATTATTTATTTGATATTTAACGTTTAAAGTATATGTAATATGTATATTAATTCAGACGGAATACTTGTTTCCACGTGAGTTGAAACAATATCAACGAACATGAAATATCTAAGTCAAAAACTTTTCTATGTCTTTTCTATATTGTTATAAATAATCTGAAACGAAATTTGTCGAATTATGGGAACACAGGCTCGTAGTTTTTATAGCATAATATTTTTAATTATTTATTATTATTATTAATATTTTAAATAAGAGTTAAGGGCATGCGGGGGGCCGAACATGCGAAGCTGTTCTCACAGCACGGCTGCTCAATTACAAAACACCTATGGGACATTTCTCCGAAAATGATTTTATTGTATTTTTGGATTAAATTTGTAAAACTCTATTGAATACACTGGTGCCGATTCTGTTGTACAAAACTAAACTAAATTTGGTCCCTCCCTATCTTTTTCTAATGTCAAACGCCAAAACGAGATAGATACAATTTTGGTGTTGTCAATTTCGTTTAGGAACGTCAAAATTAAAAGATTTAGGGGGGATTTCGGAACACACGGACAACGTAAAGATACGCAAAAACGCAACATTTTTTGAACAGTTTGACAGAAACGTAGGTTGGTACTCGCTATAAATGTTTGCTATCTCGTTTTGGAGTTTGACATTAGAAACAGATAGAGAGGGACCAAATTTAGTTTAGTTCTGTACAATAGAATCGGCACCACTATCTTATCTCCCATAGTTTTATGACGAATAGAGACCAAAATACATTTTTCTTAGAGGCGTATCAGGCAGAAATGTATGCAGTGCAAAAACTGGTTTTGAGCTCTTCTGTAAAATTTCATTGAAAGCAATACTGGTTTTTTAGTAACCCGTCTTGGCTGCAGACATCCTATTTAAAATAGCCTCATAAAATACTTAAACCACATAGAAATACAGAAGCGAAGTCGATCTAACCTATACACCTAAACATGTTGCTAATAAATGGTATAATCAGAGTCGTTGCTACATCTATTTACAAGAATTCATAATTCCGTTTCTAGCTTCATTTATAGAAATTGTAAAAGACAAATTCTATAAGGTGATTGAGTTTTGCCAAGGAAAACGTAAATATTAAAAGCAAAGAGAACCAAGAATTTTTTAAAGTACAGATGACTACATCTGTACTTTAAAAAATTCTTAGCCTAGAAATCAGGGCTGCCAATAGAGACAACTGATTTTGTACCACTGGATCACTAAAATTATACAAAAGCAAATTTTATCAAACCAACAAAACCGATGAAAAAAATAATTTGTATAACACACAATTATTCATTTTTTATCACTATGACTTACCCAGAATAGAAAAAAAACTAAATAATTTGTTTTTGTTGATGTTATTATAAATTTTTAGCCTGGAGGAAGAAATTTATAACTTTGGCGATAAAATTCGAATATAAAAATTAACGAACTTTCGAATACTATTTTTTTTAACATTAGGTTAGTAATTAATGCAATTGCAATATCAAAGCTATATTTATATCTTCACAAAGCGATATTTCACATTTTAATATTTCTTTATTTCGTTTGCAAGCTTATTTCCCTTAAAGTATCCCCTTAGAGTAGAGGTCTTCCACTCTCTTACATTTAATACGTTATTCTAATTCTGGCTACACATATGTTGGACGTTGATGTCATCCCACCATCTACTCTTAGGTCTACCTTGGTCATAACGGCAATGGTATGCTAGTGCAACTCCTATGTAGGGTAGTAAGACGCCAAAGAGTTTAATTGTGTTCAAATCACACTATACTGGTGTATCCGAGTCACGGTGCGGTGACATGATGCATTCATCATCATGATCATCACGAGTATATGGAAGTCTGCTGATAAACATGGGCCATCACGTTAAAAAGATGGGATTTGGCAGATCTCCACGTTTGGCAGGCATCTTGGAGATCACAGTAGATTTTTATTGAATAAGAGGATAACGCTACTGCCCATTATCCTGGTACACCTCTTAACTGGTCCTCAGAGCACCCTCGGGAAAAGATGGAGTGACGCTATTATTACACGGGCGCCACACAGGCCCCTCGTAAATTTCTACCCTGTTGATGGCACCCCATTGTCCACCAAGTACCATTGTAAACATTTTTAAGTACCTTAAAATGCTATAAATAAGGAGAAAAAGTAATCAGAAGCAGATATTAGATATCATTAGACATAAGAGTTGGATTGGCACAATAATCAGTAATGAAAATTGTCAAATATTACTAAAAAGACACTAAATATGTTTGTAAATAAAACATTACCTATTTAGTGTAAATATTATATATAGAACTTAGGTATGATGTAATCATATGTAGAGCCTAATGAAACTATAGGTCTCTAACTACTTAGTCCTTTAGAGATTTGGTATGACATGTACACTTTAAGGTACAGTATAATACAGTCTAATCCCCCTCCTGATCAGGGGATGTTCGTGCCCCTGTAGTGGGGAAAAATATGGACTGGGGATGTACAGTATAATATTACTAACATGCGGGAAATCATCAGATCTTAATCAAAAACAAGCGTGTTCTAATTTTACTTTGTTTTATTACTTAATACTTTGTTTACAATAATGGTAACTAGCATTTAATACTCCTTTTTGTTACCGATCATATCGGCAACTCAACATATATTGATGTAACAAGTTCGATTCAGGTGAGCTTAGATTTACAAGCAAGTTGTGTATCTCCAGTCCATTGTCTACTAATCGCAATTAGAATTCGATGTTGAAAAAGATTTGATACGAACAATCCTTATTTATAGAGCATGGCATGTCTATTGATGCTCTTGTTTATGTACTAAAATATGCTGAGATCTGTACAATACAACAATATATCTAAAATCTAAATAGATGAAGAATTTGATACAAAATTATAGTAGAATTATTTCTGTGAATAAAAATAGATATAAATGCATAGATTGTATCATTTTTGTTTGTATAAATGCATGGATGTTATTATACATTATCTTTGTATTAAATTAAATAGAAGATTCAATTTAAGCAGATGCACTATCATTTTAAATAAAAACTGAACTTATATGTATAAGTGATGTCTTAACCCTGTTAAGTATTTTAAAATGTTAATACTATTTTCTTTTTGTTTCATACTAAGTATAGCCATACAAAGCAATCAAAGAACGCCAAAACGGTATATTCTTACTTTATACTGTGGTGTCATTGAAACTTCCAATTTTACAGCTTGCCTAAACCCTACCAGATAGTTGATTTATAATTTCTCTCATATATTACATATTTTTCATAAAAATATTAAACATATAGTCTGCAATTTTTGCATATAATCATTTTAAATTATCTTAATAGTGATCTGGCAATAATTTACCTCTATATAAATACAAATTGTTCAGGCAAGAAATGACATTGTGATGTCATTTGATGAGAAGCGTGACTCAGTATTACAGCATGTAATATTTCATATCACATGCGGTTTTGTGGGATGCTCAGCTCAAGATGTGAAACAAATACTTTTAAGGATGATTCCATTGATTTTTATTCAGGCAAATGATGTACACCCCCCTTAGCATATCATAAAGCTTATAAATGAAGATAAGAGTTGTATGTTCACGAGAATGTTTGGGTCATTGGGGGTCACGTCACTCAGTCCAGTCAACTTTGGTACCTCGTAAATGCGTCGCGTCGAGGACGCGTAGCACAGCACTGAGAGTCACACACTGGCCGCACGGCCGGCCGTGGCCTTGGGCTAGAGGGCAGCCGATTCAGGCGCCATCAATGGCGACAGAGGGCCAGCCACGCGCCGTCCACACTCCATCTCGAACCTTAAGTCCGGAGGTGCTCGCCGTCCTCCAGGAGTACTATCTTCTGGCAGAAATGCAGCCACCAACAAAGCACAAATTACCAATAGTGCTCCCAGCACAAATGGTGGACCTGGCACCATGCGCTCATATTTCTCCTCTGCTGGCCTTCCTGCCACAGCATGATCTTCATTCAAATCCACATGAAATAAGTAGAATATCACTCCGAACATGGCTGGTCCAAGTCCATTGCATAAGCCTCTTACTCCAGTCACCATACCCTGCACCACTCCTTGTCGGTCAGCTCTACTATTTACAGACACATATGCACTGATTGCAGGGTATGTAATAGACCCAAGAGCAGCCAGCACTCCAGCAGCCCACATCATCCATGTTCGGCTACCAAAACCGTACCACATCAGTTGTAGCATCTCAAACAGCAATCCTACCATAATTGTATGCTTGGCTCCAAGTGATCTCATTAAAAATCCAAGAACAACTTGCACCCCTATACTAAGTACTCCGACTATTGCAATAAATATTGCTACTTGCACCACTCCAAAGCCCATCACTAACTTCAAATACACAAATATGCATGAATACTGTCCAGCTTCGGGTAAATATGAGAGAAACACTGCCACACACAACATTAATACAGTACGTTCGGCACCCACTTTCCTTAATGCTGCAAATGGATCTGCTTGTTCCCAGCTGATAGCTGGGCCCCAGCCGCTGGGTCTAACTTTCTCAGGGAGGCTCTCTGGCACTGCAACCATGATAAAGAAAACGTCTAGGATTGCAACAGCGGTGGCGGCGGCGACGACCAGCGCCTCGCCATACAAATCCATAAGATAGGCGCCCAAGGCGGGCGAGATGACCATACTAGCTGCAAACGTTGCTGATACAAGTCCGTACGCCCGCGAGCGCTCCGCCTCGGTCGTCACGTCTGCCACGTACGCGAAAACTATTGAGAAGGTCACCGCGAACACTCCACTTATGCTGATCATAGCAAAGAACCACCAAGTGTTTATCGTCATCAACGGGATGGGTGCACACGTGAAGAACACAGTCACCAGTAGGAAAAACTTCCGACCCCACACGTCCGATAGGGCGCCGATTAGAGGTGCCGACAGGAATGACAATATGCCCTTGATCCCCATTATTAATCCGTTCATAAGAAACGTATGATCTGGGAACGTGCCATTCAAGACTGAGATTATTGGCATCGTGAGCAGCCCCCATGCGAAGAACTCCAAGAATATCACCACCAGAGCGTGAAACACAGACGGCTCGCCGATCCCGGACATTGTCATAAACCCGTCTTTTATAACAGTTTTTCTGTTCCGTATCACCATTTCTACTTCTGTTTTTGTGGTCTTTGTGGGCGTCATTTAAGGTTTGTATTGTATATTTTCCTACTCGACTCCGCAACATAGAGACATAGTGAAAACTATAGCACTACATAGAGAAAACTTAATAAAACGAGCAGGTAGAAACAACGTCAAAAAATCACTGGAAAATTGAAAAAACAATTCGATATTTGTGTTGCCAATATAAATTAAACAATGACTAATGTGCACGAGAGGGCCAGAGTAAAAAATTGTAGAGAATGTTTTACTGGTCACTAAATAAACATTTATATAAGATTATATACCGGTTACTTATTTGCTTGTTGCAAGCATGTATTGATTAAAAAATCTACTATAAAATAACTGAATTACAAATATGATAGGGTATTATGGTGATATAGTATTAGTTCATAGACATGAAAAGCAACACTATTGCGCTGGAAGATGTATTTAAAATGTCTTCTGGATTGAAAGGCATCAATGTTAATGACGAGTACATTACTCATCTTCGATTTGTCGATAACAATTTGCTTATGGTAATATTAATGCTACAAAATCTCAAGAGACTCAACAGGTGGGCCTAAAAATGAATATGGAGAACACAATAATTATAGTAAAACTCTTGTCCATCTTCTCCATCCAATGGAAAAATTTGTTTTCGAAGATGTAACTGAATACATATACCTGAGACACGTCATCCAGCTAGATAAGTCTAACTTCGAGAAAAAGGTCGGCCGCCAAATCCAATTCAGTTGGGTGACGTTCGGAAAACTGTGTCTTATCTTCTCCTCTAAAATACCGCAATATCTTTATCAAGACAATGGTATTTAGCCAGTGCATTTTGCTAGTAATAAACTACAGATCCGAGCAGAGGCGGCCTTACCCATTGCGAGGCTCCGGGCGGCAGGTCTTTGCGAGGCCCTTTGTCCTTCGTGAAAAGTATGTGATGCGAAAGTAGGTCTGGTTGTTTGGTTTTGGTTTGGTTATTTGTTGTTTTATTTAAATTTACCGCTATGTTATAACCTTAATAAATTATTAACTATCAGTCATAAGTTTTAAATAAAAAAATTTAATTAAAAAAACTATATTTTTAAAAATTTGCTTGGGTTGTTGCGCGAGGCCCCTGCAAGAGCGAGACCCAGGGCGATTGCCCTGTTCGCCACCCCCTAAGGCCGCCGCTGGATCCGAGACATGGTTATTTACTATGGAACCTCATAAAAAAAAACTTAAGGTTATCCTGCAAACAATGGAAAAAGATATAATTGAACTTTTCCTGAGGGGCAAATTTCACAACGAAGAAATCTACAGAAGAACCAGACCCACTGATATAGCTCAAAGAATTACAAAACTGAAATAGCAGAGAGCGTTGCTCATAGTTGCAAGACCAATGAATATTGGAGTTCTAAAATGTTGGAGTGGTGACCCCGAACCGGAAAATGTAATGTGGATTAACCCTCGTCCAAGTGGAGCAATGATGATGAATAGACGTATGCAGGCGGCTCATAGCCGGTTCGTGTGGCGATTATTAGAGAAAGCTTATGCCCAGCAGTAAATGTCTGTGGACTGGTATGATGATGAGGAAGGCAATATAGGTATTGTATTTTTACGTTTTAACAGGTTTCTTACAGTTGACATTGAATAAAAAATGCTTGAATATATAACAGATATTTTGGAAAAGGTGATGAATGGAATCTTTACATAAAAATACGATCGTTACACGCTTGGAAATTTTTTTCTTCGCGTAGGATATCGATGAGGAATCTTACTTTTTGAAACGCACGTGTAGAGCTAACAATGTTCAACCATTATTGAGAGGCTCGATGAAAAAATAATAAAAAAACAGCGCGTGTAAAAGTACAGGTGACAAAAGTGAATCTTAGGAAATTCTTTTCTAAAAAACTTCTTTTCGTATGTATATCTTAAGGGGAGAGACGGTAAAGAGATAAAGAGAAAGAGGAAAATATTCTGAACTAAAACGAGTCTAGTAATGTATATAGTATAATAGAGGGTATTATATATATTTTCTTTATCTGACCAATCACAATTATTTATAAATTAATATATGATTACAAGTTCCATTGCACAATCCTGTAATAAGCTCTTATTACAGGATCATATAATGAAATGCGTAATCATTAGACATAGCATAGCAATTGTAGTGTTCATTTATAATGTACTCTGTGTCATTAGACATGCATTAGACATACTTCACAATGACAGTTGCTATCAATTGACAAATTTAAAGGAAGAGGAGGCGTCTACGGTTTTGTAACAAAAGGGGGTATAATTGTTTTATCAAATTGATAAAAATGGTAAGAATTTTAACTGTATATATATTTCGAATGTAATCCTGCTTTACTAATACATAATTTAATGTAATTATTATATAGATCCGCTTCATATTGATCCAAAACCGTGCGGGTAAAACCAGGCTCGCAAAATGGTATATGAACTTCGATGACGATGAAAAACAGAAGCTCATCGAAGAAGTACATGCAGTAGTTACTGTAAGAGATGCCAAACATACCAATTTCGTAGAGGTAACTCCATAAAGTTGAGTCTGAATTGAAATCGATTATCGTAGGTAACTGGCATTTAATTAAATATTTCCTTTATATATTTCAGTTCAGAAACTTTAAAATAGTGTATAGAAGATACGCAGGTCTCTACTTTTGTATATGCGTGGACGTAAACGACAATAATCTGTGCTACTTGGAGGCAATACACAATTTTGTTGAAGTGCTGAATGAATACTTTCACAATGTGTGTGAACTGGATCTCGTATTTAATTTCTATAAGGTAATGACATACCCATCTAACACAACAGTATGAAACTATAATAAAGGATATCCTGTCGATAAAAGTTTAATAGTGTGCATAAAATACCCTAAAACTGCCAGAGTGCACTGAATGGCAGTAAGTGACATCATCAGCCCATGGCAGTCCAGTACTGCACATCCTTAAAAATGAGAGATTTGCCATAGTCTCCACACTTGGTAGGCACCTTGGAGACCACAGTACATGCAGTAGATTTTGATTGAATAACAGTATAATATGCTACACCTATTATCCTGGTATATCCCTTAACTGGTTCTCACAGCACTCACAGGAAAAAATAGTGATACTATTATTATGCCTGTGCCATAGAGCAAGTGACCGAACATGTCATGACATAATGCTTTCCTCCCTGATATGATTTTTGCTTTATGCAATATTATTTTATTGTAGTAATATCATCTACATCAGTTTTGAATTGTGGCATTTGCCTATAACACCCTTTAGTTAACATGGCCTGGTTATTAGATAAGAACTAGATTCATGAGATTGAAAGGATTATCAGTTACGATTAAAGTTTGTAATTGTGGTGGTTGGTTTACAGCTTTATATGGTTTTAATTCCAATGAAAACAGGTCATTCATGTAGATTAAAAAAATATAAATGTTGAGGATATTTAAATATAAAAAAGGCCCAGTAAATGTTTTTTCATATTTTTCAGGTCTACACGGTGGTCGATGAGATGTTCCTAGCTGGTGAGATCAGGGAGACTTCACAGACTAAAGTCCTGAAACAACTTCTCATGCTCAACTCCTTAGAATAGACTTTATAATAGGCCAAATATGGATTTTTGCATAGCAAGCTAATTACACTGCAGTGGTTAATATTTAAAACAATATAAAAGCAATAGCATAGGAATTAATATGTAGAAATGGTCTGTAATAGCATTCATGCATTTCCAGAAAGGCTTAGCCTGTTGGCCAATGGATTACAATATACTAAAGATACTGTATAGCACTTTTGACAGTTGAAAGTACTTAGCAGATGTTTTTTTACATCACTTTTGTAAGATATCACAATTGCTGTCATAATGTGCCATTACTGTATGGTATGATTCAGACCTGAAAGTGTTTTGGTGCAGCTATAACCATAGTGGAATATCTGCATCAACCACATTCCACAGAATGTCCGAGCAGCTTACTAGAATCATTAGATTGTGCTATTATAGCACAAGTTAAAATGAACTTTATTAATTGAACAGATGTATCAATTCTCTTAAAATTTATTACCATTATTTGCTTTTGATGAAGGAAAACGCTGAAAATAGCAACAAACTCATCCCTATCACATTGGATTTGAAACATCTTAATGAAATGTGGGTGTATATAAAACATACATACAGTCACGCCTCTTTCCCATTGGGGTAGGCAGAGGCCACTTCTTTCCACCTGCTACAATCGTTCAATGTAGCAGAGTGGTTATCCGCAGTCCACATTTCGGCCCCGCGGGCAACGAGACGTGTCGGGTGGCGATCCACGACGCCGATATAAAACATATGCCTACCTTTAGCAATTAATATAGATCCATCATCTTCAGTCCATATTCGTCCACACCCCAGAAGTACAGACCTCTCCTATTCAGGAGGGGGATTATGCCGTAGTCTACCATGGCCTAGTGTGGGTTGGTAGTATAGAATATACTATAATATTTATGGCATGTAAAATTTTTTATATAGCATGTTTGTACACTGTCTGGTCTAAATCATACTTAATAATGACATCAACCCATATTAAATAAACGAAACTAAAATACAATAATTATTTATTACTCTCAAAACACTAATAAGCGATCAAAAGAAAATGGTACTGTTTTCTCTTGGGATTTATTTCATCCACATATTAGCAAACATTGTTGGACGTAAGTCTCCTTCAATAATCACACTGGGTGACTGTAAGCTGCATGAATACATTGGTTACCCACAACTTTAATCAGATCATAGGTTCACGGAGGTCAAACTACACCACCATTCAGGGTGGCCATTCCAACACTTTAAGGCCCCCACTTCTATCGTTTCACTTCACCTGCAAGCTTTGAGCTATATTGATGACTGATTTTACGGATTTCTTGAGAATTTCGCTGCGAGGAAGAATCTCTCATTACTTACTGGGTGACGTCAAAATTTGTTTTACTTGTAGTCGGTCGTCATGTCTAAACTGATATAGGTGGCGACGCTCACTGATTAAATACTCTGGCTTTGAGGCATTACGGTATTCCGAATGTCTTGTACATAATTTCTCAAAAGTTAGATTCCACGATAGACCTCTTACTCAATATTTATTTGTGGATATATAACAGCTACTGTAGTGATAGTATTAAGGAATATTTACTACTATAATATGCTTTATACTAAGTTTGTATAGAATACTCATACCATTCCGCAATGAAAGGATATTTAATGTTTTTATATAGCACAGGTAATCCATTGAAAATTTTTAGCAAATGCTTTTGTTCAGTTCAGATTTTTATTAGAACATGGAATCCACTCTTGTAATCATGACCTTATTTTGTATATACAACATGTAACTATTAGCCATTGGTTTTATTGTTAGAGGTAAAAATTATAAACTATTGTAATTATAACTAAACATGATTTATTTATAAAATGTTAATAATCTCTGTACAAAAATCAGAAAGCATATAAAACCATAAATGCTCGACTTTTACCTAAATATAAAAGTTATACAAATAATGATTTTCTTTTGTTATACACATCATACAGATATATACTAAGTTAATGGGCAGACGTTATCCCATTATTCAATCAAAATCTACTGCGACCTTTAAGACCTTTGCCAAGCGTGGAGATTATGGCAAACACCTCCTATTTGCGAACCTATTTTGCGTATCTTTAGTCCGTATGTTCCGAGATCGCGTCAATATTTTTTATTTTTTGACGTTTCTAAACGAAACTGACATCAAAATTGTAGCTATCTCATTTTGGCATTCCACATTAGAAAAAGATAGGGAGAGACTAAATTTAGTAAAGTTCTGTTACAACAGAATCAGCACCATTACCGTTATCAAAATAATTCTTTTTTATATAATTGATTTTCTTTCATTCAATTTTGTCTTCACTACATCTCTAGAAAGTTCACATCCTAAACTTACCCATGTTATGTGAAAAAGATAATAATACCTACACAGGTATTGAGTAAGCTTAAAAATATTGATATTTAATT